>JAHPZR010021929.1:5000-11523 GCA_019787425.1 Platygyra sinensis
AATTGCTATATCGCTTTAAAAAAGGGAGTATACTTATTTCCATTAAAGTACAGACAACAACAATACTTTATTTTACCCCATAATTATTACAAGAGAAAAAATATATATCTATAGATACAACAGATAATAGGGGTGCTGGCTGCTCGAAATAACCTAAAAGTTAAAAATGCCAGGCAGCCAGTAGCACTTAACTGAAAAAAACTAGAGTCAGCAGATGGGTAGATGTTGGATCAATGATATGAAATATTATAGGACCTGGAGTTTCCTCCGCATCATTTGCAATGGGATGTAAACATTGTAGCATATTATTTGCATAAACCAAACCATCACCTCATTCCGGAACTTGTAATATCCAACAAGGTCTTTTATTGTTGGCAAGTAAATAAAAAACATTTGAAGATAAAACGTCATATTCCAAGATCGGTCTCGCACACGTGAAGAAGCACCCTTGGCTTTGACAAAATTGTCGTGACAGCTGATCCTCCGGTATTGTTCGATTGTAATTGTTCCTACACTTGACTAGCGGCTAATAACACAGACAACAGTAGTGCAAGACTCTTATTCTGAGTGCGATTATTTTCCGGAGTACTATAACTCTTTCAGTTTGAGGTGTAAACCACAACGACAGTCCAAGCCGATAGATACTTGCTTGTGAGGGCTTGTGCCAATCGTGACTCTGAGAAAGCTTACTTGTGAGTTGTGGTGCAACCCGCACCGAATGAATGTGGGCTTGCGAAAGCGTCTAGCTTCAGTGCAATCTGCACTAAACACAAGTCAAGTCTAGATATATGTTGCCTTTCCTCGCCGAGGAAACTCCGCTCTGCAACACCTCAATGAAATAACAGAAAACAAACAAGGCAAAGCAGTGCAGTTAATTTTCGATTCGAAATGAAAGAAAGCCAATAATAAACAGCACGATAGAGCAATTTTGTAACAGAACATAACGTACCTTGAACAAATACCACTAATTGCGACGGAAAGTTCTTCAAAATTTTCCCAACACAGGGAAAACACTGCGACTACAACGCGCTGGAAGCAATGGCCGACGAAACAACTTGAAAATAACTAGTACCCAGACTACTTGTATTCTCGGAGATCTGTCACGTGTCCATCTCGTCCTCAAAGTGACAGACAAGATTGCCCTGACTTAGGGTCTTTATGCAGAGCATAAGACCCAAAAATCGTACGCTCGCATTTTCCATGAAGTAATCTCTATTTTTCTACCAGTGAGTCTGTTGCGTAAATAATTAACATTATCATTCGATGCAGTTTTTTCTTCCCTTCCATTGGCCAACAGTCCACCACTTGACCTGCTAATAACTGCCTACAAATAATGGTCTGCTCATGCGTAGTACCGTCTAAACGTGTTTTGCTGCAAATAATATTCTGCTCATGCGTAATAGCAGCCATGTTGTCGAGAGAAAAATGGCTGATCACTTCACTGAACTGCCAGGAAGTGATTAAAATATGAAAACAAACTTGGTGAGCTAATGATAAAACAATTATTGAGCTCGGTTGTCGCAAAATATCGTGATTAGTCAGTGTCCTCGCCGATTAATTATTTGCCTCAGTCCTTCGTCTTCGGCAAATAATTGATCAGCTCATCACTGACAAATTACGATATTTTGCACGACCTCGTCCAATAATTGTTAAATGTTTGACAACGTTTTTATCAAAGTCAACCCTTCACGAGGCATTTGAAACCGCTGCAACTTTCCTTTGAGTCGGCGCACACGATTCATTTATCTTTTTTTAACCAACTCAAGTAATATAAGAATATACACGTTAACTAACTGTTCACACTCAGTGGCCGGTATGTAGGATTCAAGTCTGCGTTTCACTTTCCATGGGTGCGTTACACTTGATTTAAAATTTAACTTGTCTATCGTGTGATTTGTTGCGTAAAATTGCACCAGGTTTTGGTCAGTTATTTTACCAGTTACTTTAAACTACCAGCTCACATAAATAGGATGAAATATGAGTAAACTGTTTGTCTTTATCTGTTTTGAGTTGGGGAGAAACTAATAGGTGGTGTTGCAAGTTGAATTGATGGTAATCTTGGTTTGAAACTGTTTGACATGTTGGCTATTTATCACATCGTGGCGTTTAAATGTTGCAGAATCTGCATTCACTTCGCTTCAAATGGCATATTCAACTTAAACCGTGGAGAAAAAAAGATCAGTACACGTGAGTCGCTTAACCATGTGGAGTTGAAAGAGTGATGGGACGTGTTCCAATTCAAATCAACGAAAATGGAGTGAGATAAGGCACGATTTTTTGCTGTTGTACCCCAGTATCGTTGTTTCTAAATCATTACGCACTGTGAAATATAACTTTCACCCCCAGCTTTTAAGTGCCGTATTACACTTAGAAATCTGTAGAGATGTAGTGAAAGAAAAATCAATTGGCCCTGTGGAGTTACAATGAAACGTATTGAATTGGAAATGGAGACAGTAGTTAGAGTGAAATACGGCATGATTTCCCCAGGTATTTAACCTATCACGACTTTGAATTCATTATGTACTGGCGGTTATTTACATTCTCCTACATCAGGCGACAAATTAGTTGAGAAACGTTTAGAAAATGACACTCTTCGATATTGAAGCATTATTAATTCTATTTCATTTGCATCTAGCGTTAATTCTCTGATACCCCCGACACCGCAATTCAGTGTTGTGTAGGTATTGTGGGGAGAAAGGTTTCCAAGACGCAAAAAATCGTATTTTACTGCCAAGTGTCTCAACACTATTTTTGCTCATTGCCTTTCAAATGGTGTATTTCTCTTAGAAATCTGTTGAGACGTAATGAAAAAAAAAAAAAAAAAAACGTATTTACATGAGTCGGTTAGCCATGTGGAGTTAAAATAAAAATGGATCGTGTTGGAATTCGACAGCAAGTAGAATGAAATACGGCTTGGCTAGTTTTTAGATTTTTTGGTCTCTGCATCATTACTTACTGCGGGGTCTACATTCACCAAGCTTTTAAATAGCATTGAATTGGAACACGTCCCATCACTCTTTCAACTCCACATGGTTAAGCGACTCACGTGTACTGATCTTTTTTTCTCCACGGTTTAAGTTGAATATGCCATTTGAAGCGAAGTGAATGCAGATTCTGCAACATTTAAACGCCACGATGTGATAAATAGCCAACATGTCAAACAGTTTCAAACCAAGATTACCATCAATTCAACTAGCAACACCACCTATTAGTTTCTCCCCAACTCAAAACAGATAAAGACAAACGCTTTACTCACATTTCATCCTATTTATGTGAGCTGGTAGATTAAAGTAACTGGTAAAATATCTGACCAACACGTGATGCAATTTTACGCAACAAATCACACGATAGACAAGTTAAATTTTAAATCAAGTGTAACGCAACAATGGAAAGTGAAACGCAGACTTGAATCCTACATGCCAGCCACTGATTGTGAACAGTTAGTTAACGTGTATATGACAGATTTTTTTTTTATTTTCGCTCGATAAAATGTCCACAATGTACTGATAAGAATAGCAAAACAAACATTTCGATAGCGATTTTCCTTGCCGGTGCTTGCATGTACCAAAAGCGTCAAATTTTACTTCAGCGGGGGGGTGTTCAAAACCGCAAGACCAAACACATAGGACTGGGAATTATTGTGACGTCATTTCAGGACTTGGAGCTTTGCGAAAAACAGATTTCTCCGACTTTTTCTTATTTTCTTATAAACAGTGCACTTTTGAACCATTTTTTGGCGACTTTATTAGCTTAGAATCAGATAATGTCAGAGAAATCTTTTTTTCGCAAAGCTTCAAGTCCTGAAATGTCGTCACAATCATTCCCAGTCTCCTGTTTTTTTGTCTCGCGGTTTTGTACTCCACCAGAAGTGAAATTTCATGCTTTTGATACATTACAATACCGGCAAGGAAAATCGCTATCGAAATATTTGTTTTGCTATTCTTATCAGTACTTTGTGGAGATTTTATCGAGCAAATAAAAAAATATATATACGTCATGTACACTTTAAATGATTCAAACAGACGTTACAGACAAACTTCTTTGTCGAGAACATAGACTGCAAGCACTCTCTCTTTTGCTCGAAATCCGAGGGGAACAACGCAAAGAATAACAAAACACAAGCGTGCGGTAGATCGTGAAAGCTTTCGAGCAGGGCCTTTTTCCTCCCTGCTTTCGAGCGCGTGATATGCGAAGCTGCGACCCACACGCGCTACTGACGGCTCGCAGCTTCTTCCCCTAGCTTGCTACACACTTTTCACCCTCACAGTCACACTTTGTTTGCTTTCTTAATTGCATTCCTGGACACGGAAACACGCGAAAGAGAGGCTAATCGCAATCTATTAGGGACACCGAGATCAACAATGCTTAGCTGCTCTCGTGGAGTCTAGGAGCCTCTAGAACAAAGATCTGGTCAATGGGATGTTTTAGGACCGGAGACTTGGTTTTTACCGTGAGTCTTCTCACGAGCGTGCCTCTTTCGTTTTGTTTTACTTCCAGCCGGATACGACCAAGGGGACACTTTTTTTATCACAAACACAGTGTCATTTTTCACTTTAAAGTAATTGTTTACTTATTTATAGCAATTCAACTTTCAGATGCTGAATTTTAAAAACAAACTCCAACCGAATGTAATAACACTAAGCATTAAGAGCTCAGACGCACTCATGGCGGACCTATTTTTCGAAATTTATTTCGAACTCTCGGAGGTCATTACTTGTAGCCATAAATAGCGGGAAAAAATACTGCAAAGTTTGTTTCAAAATAGCACTAGACACTACGCAATGGTGTCAGTGCTGCAGAAATTTACAAATTTCGGTCTCGGTGAGTATTGCTAACTCGATCACAGAATAAAGAAAAATATTATATTTTGTTTCTTTCAATCCACATGAGCAATTTTTTTTTTTTTTTTCTTAGGAGTCCTGTCAGTTCCGATGATGAAGCTATCTTCGTCGAAGGAGACCCAGACTATATTCATGTACAAGCATATATTTCCGCTCTTTTGGCTTCGGGATTCAGACGAAACGGCACAGCATTTACACCATGTCCCTTGGGAACATTTACAAATCTTTCAACTAAAGGAGTTGATGGATGCCAAAAGTGCCCACCAGGTAACTTCTAGCTCAAGTTCTTTTCGCCGGAATTCAGAAAGGAGATGCGATATGCATGCCTCTAATATTACAGGGTTTGTTTTTATATCCGTTTGTGTTTTAAAAGTGCTGTTCGGAAATCGAGCTTTAATGTCTCGATGTTCTTTTAGAAGACAAACTTTATTATCCCGTTTAACTTAATGCAAAACTCAAACCTTTTAAGAAAAACCAAGAGTTGTTATACTAAACAGAGGTTACAGAAAATCAGAGTACAGCAGAATGGAGTAGAATATTAAATCATACAGCGTTTTGCATAGCATAGTATTTTTTTTTTTTTTATGCCTGCGCCATTTCAACTCGTGGCAGCTCGCTTGTATAGTTCATCGAGTACTAGTATTGCCAGTTAGGATAATAGTTGTCTTACTGTTAAACAACAACACATGCCGTTCCTCGTCAAATTATCCCGGAATTCTCAAGTTAACTAGTAGAAAAGGACATAGCTACTTTAGCATTGTCTATATTTTTTGTTAGCTGCAAAGAAAAAGGCTCTTATCTTGTCGTTTCGGTAGGAAAACTCAGTTTTGACCACTGCTTTTACGGCGAAGGCAGCGATGGTCTGCACGAATCTTAGTCCAGTTATTAAGCTCCAAAAAGGGAAAATCGTTCACTTTTTGATAAAAGCATGCCCGTGAAAATTGGCAGGATAATACAATTATAGGTACTGATCATTTTTGATATAGGGCCAGCGACGAATCGGCTTTTTAAGAGGATAAATGAGCGTGGCCAAACTCACATGATTCTAGCAAGCATGAAAACGAGGCTGAAACTAAAACAATTGTTTTTTTTTTTGTTTTTTGTTTTTTCCAGGTAAAAATTTAATTTCATGATAAACAGTCTTTGGTAATCATCAGGGGAGCAAATAAGACTTATTATCTTATTAAATATTCAATAATGTGTGCCACGTGGTCTATCACGTGACTACGAGGAAACTTACAGACTATGAGAAGCAGTAAGTGGTAGAATAGTTCAGTTAAAAAAAAACTGTTTGTAAGTAATAGAATATTGAAATTAAAAATCTGTTTCCATATTGATAGACTCATATTGATAGACTCACTATTTTATATACATAGTCATAGTATTTTTTAGTATTCATATATTTAAGTAAAAACAATCATGCAAAATGTATTTTTTAATACTTCCGTGGAAAATATAAGATGTGGCTGTCACGGATATATGTGTAAAACAAAAATACATTTCACTTAGCGAAAATGGCCACCACTTATCCCATTTATATTTTTCTCTTCCTCCAAATCTCTCTCCATTGCTTAAAGCCATCATGCTTGCTTTACATTGAATCACTTGGCCAAATTGCACCATGGATATTTTCCTTGGATCATATCAGTTATGCCCGGTGGCTGTCTGTTCTTGTCAGAGAC
>JAHPZR010021930.1:0-17616 GCA_019787425.1 Platygyra sinensis
GGTTACAGGTGCCAGCATTTCTTTTTATAGCATAGCTATATGCTAGTGCGCGCTCTGATTGGCTAATTTTTTATTAAAAAAAATGGATGGTTCATAGAGATGGTTCAGGCTTAAAGAAAACAAAGTCAAATTGAAGCTTGTTTTCGAGGCTTTAGTAGTATGTAAGTTTTTTATAAAGAGAACAGACCTTCCCGCTTCCTTTCACTGGAGCAGCATGATCAATGAAACGTCTTGTTAAATGCAAGCACACATTCTTTATTTCAGATGGCTTGAAATTCTCGATCTGGTGGCTAACGTTAAACTCAAAACCTTCCCCAAGGTGGGGAACCTTTGAATTGACATCTTATCCCAAGGGTTAGGCAGTTTGACTCCAAATTTTCGTTTCTGATCAAAGTCCCCACCCTATCCCGTGGTCCCCCCCTCGGGCATAACATTGATAGGTGCATAACTGTCCAAAGAAATTGATCTCAAGGCCATCTTTGCAGTTCAGACAATACATGAGAATGCTTAGTTAACTATTGGATGGCTGAAAAAAAAAATCTGAGACACGACTGGTTGAAGAATTAGCTGTGGCCCATATCGAATTCCCCATATCTACTCTTGGACAATTTGCTTCACCCCTTGGTTGATACAGCTTTTCGAGGAAATCTGATACCTCCAAAGCCCGTATTGTAACTCGCTACGTTTCTGATTTCTTACTAGAGGAAAACAGTATTCAACGAAAGATACAGAAATAGGATATACTAACCTTGAGTATAGGATTTAGGTTGTCTTTTCCACCACATACACGTGGTTACAGAGCATCATCAGCGTTCACTGAAAGCGACTGTCGGAACTAAACGGCTTCTGGTAATTATGTTCCCGTTGTGTACAGTGCAAACTATGGTCAGCAATACTTCACCCAGGCTGTTGTTAACATTATAGGCTATTGCACTTAGCGTTATCACTGAATCGCAAACCACAAGAACCAAAAGTCTGATCAACATCAGTTTTGCAAACATGTAAAAATCCGCCATTCGATGACAGAAGGCTCTTTGTTTTGTCCTCCAAAATAATACTAAACTATTCTCTTTTCCCGAAATATTCGCTTAAAACGTTGAAGAAATATGCTTGGAACATCTTTCCATCCTCATTATCAACTGAAACGAAACTGATGGTTTACAAATACAGGGAAATCTTGCCCAATCGAAACGCCATTTTCGCGCTTTTTGAAACGAGCTGCACAGCGCAGTTTAAACCGGATGTGACGTCATTTTTCGTTGGATGATGCATATACGAAAATTTCAGGAGTTTTCTGCCCCGCCCCTGGAACGGCTGTATCTTGTTTGATAATAGAGAGTTTAAGCATGACGTTTACGGCAGACGGCAAACGGCAAAGGTCACCTCTGATTTTCTATTCTGTTCTTGTAATCCTTAAATAAATCATACAAAAATAGAAAACTGCCTCCTACTATTTACTGCAAATACAAATATTTTGATTCGCCTGTACAGGGAGCTGAAGACAGACGGCAAAAGTTTCATTTTTGCCGTTTGCCGTTTGCCGTAAACGTCATGCTTAACCTCTCTATTGGCCCAATTAACACGAAACTTGAGGATTTTGTAAAGGTCGGTGGGCTCTTTCAGAATATATGGGTCTTGTGTTGTTAATCCCATAATAGACGGACTCATACCCAGACCCTCACGGTATGAAATCCGGCACAGCTAGGTTTCGTGAATGAACTAGCGGTATAATCGTCGATCTTTCAGTGATCTTTTCCCTTTTTACACTTCCATGGACGATTAATCAACGGAAGTTTACCTCTGCTCACTTTTAAATAGCAAGGAAGATCACTGTAAGTAGATTCAATTGAGTATTTTGTATCTCTGAGAGTTTGTGTGGTTGATTGTACTCGGCGTTGTAATGGCGCGTAATTCTGTGTTTTTCACCCCACAATTTTAAGCTAAAAGAAGTCAAATGCAGTCGAGTTTAGCCTCTCTGATAGTTGCTGTATTTAAGAGAAATTCTGTAGAATATACTTAACGAATTTCCTCGCTTTCTACTACTCAGTTTACGGTAAAAAGGTCTGATTTCGAGTGATTCGCAACGACTGATAGAAATTGTGCATGTAGTGCAACTTTAGTCAAACTTTGCGCGAAATTTCACTATCGGGAAAACACTTTTGGAGAACTTAACTGGTGAATTAGATGCAACTACAATAAAGCAATTCAAAATAAATCTGTTGATATATCTTTCTTTGGGTAGTGTCTGAGTTTACTCACTCATTCGTTCGTTAGATTTTTTACGATGGTTTGTAGACGGCACGTAAACCAATTCAATAACAAAGTTGTGTAAACCCAATTGTAAGCCAAATTATCGCAGGAAAAAAATAAATAAGTTATTTGCCGGCTTAGGGTCGGTCCGTATAGTGAAAAACTGTGACCTCGGGCTTTGAAAATGCTGCCCTCGGCCTGCGGCCTCGGGCAGCATTTTCAAGACCTCGGTCACAGTTTTTCACTATACGGACCTCCCAGCCGGCAAATAACATTTATATCTCACTCGTTCGCTGCGCTCATTCGTGACATATCAAGTTGAACACTCGAGGAGAAATTCTATATCTACGCGCAACTCATTTATTATCCTCTATATATTACATCCGCGTAGCAATTGGACATGCTCTTCTTCGATCTTCGATTAGCTGTACATTCAAATTGATAACAGCTAAACAACTGGCGCCTATCTTTCGGTGTTTGAAAAAGAATGGGTTCAGTTTTATAGGAATTATAGAATTCTGTTTGTGCTGCATGATGCGAACATTTCTATGAGTTTCTATACTCTTGCAGGTGCAATTTATTCTACATCGACTTGGAGTGACTGTGCCACCGTCACTGAAGCTCACCTGTTTCACAAGACTTCTTCCGGGCTAACTCGGATAAACAACTGCAGTCCTCATCAACTGATTTTTAAATAATAAAAAACAATGTCAGATACGGTCAGTAATGCACTTAATCCTATTACTTATATATTAAGGATAAAGAACTTTATATTAACACACATTTTAAAACTTATAGCAATTCAAGCTCCAGATTTATCCGCAGTAGCATCGCTTCCCACCCTCTCCATCTCCATAAATCAATGCCTGCTATAAATCTAATCTCATGTCAGCTCCGTAGAGAAGGAAACAAAGGGGACCCTGGTGAAACTGACTGGACTAATAAACCATCAGTGGATTGAAGATCGCAATGTCTGTTATCTCTGAAAGCGAGTTTAATGAGGCATGATATTTAGGACTAACAACCGGAGAACAACTGCCGGTTTTCTCTAGGCACAAGGATGAACAACATACTCACGTAGAACGGGCAGCATTTACTTTAAGCAAATCAGCTCAAAGGCCTTTATGGAATGGAATCCAGTGTCACCAAGGATTATCGCGGTCAGATCCAAGGACCTGCCTCCTCCTCAGGCGCTTCGATTTCAGTCGCAAAACGGGTGAAGCAGGCGGGCTAATTAGCACGAGAAACTGGGGAGGAACACGCGAGGGATCACAGGAAGGAAAAAGGCATCCTTTCCCCCTTCCCCTCCTCCCTTGCGCGCTCACCACTTTGGCAGCGAGAGAGGCGTCTGGGAACGAGGCAGTCCAAGGACAAATACTCCACCTGCTACACCCAACACTACAGCAGATGACAAAACGCTCATCTTGGCGTATGGTCTTATACAGCTCCTCGAAAGTGTATGATTCCATACGCCAAGTCAAGATACGTGATTTAAACGCCAATATAAGTCCTGAGAACATCGGGGCCACCAATTGAGCTACATGAACGAGCACGGAGAGCAGTTCAGAAAAACCACGTGAATCTCTCCAGATGGATGAAAGAAAGGGGAACTAGGAGTTTGTTAGTCTCCTTCCCAGCCGTGTTTTGGGATGCCGCGCAACGATCCCCCAACAATTCCTTGAGGAGCGTTGCGTGACATCCCCCCCCCCCCCAAAAAAAAATGGTTTCGAAGGAGACTAGGAATTTGTGAAATAGCAGTGTTTTTATGCTTCGTTTTGTTCCTTCCAAAGTATTATTCTGCTGCATACTTTTGAGAGGCTGAAAGATGCCCTGAACAACCAACTGCGATGTAGTTAGGCAAGCGCCAGGAAACACAAATCCTGCACTTGTGACCTTATCTTTGCTCTAAAGATAATCACTGCAGAACACTCCATTATACATGAACCTAATTGATTTCGAAAAGGCTTTTTACCACAATTGATACTAATCTCGCAATCTAATAGGCTAATTTACCGTTTTCGATAAGGGTCCAGGCAACGCTGCTCGCGTCAGTGTGTCACACAATGCCTTTTTCAGCTCGCGCTCTGAAAAAACATTTTCTTTGACGTTGATATTGTGGTAAAAAAAAAAATCGACATGTGGTTTAGCATGGTCTATAATCTTATCGATAACGATACAGTAGTCAAAATTCGTAGTGGACTTACTCGGCTGCGTCTCGTGATCATGAGTCCACAACATTTTGACGGCTGTGATGACGCGTATCGTTGTCGTTAAGAATATAAGAGTACAGATCAAGTTAGATTACTTTCGATTTCGACAGTATCTATTGAATCGTTTTCTGATAACTCATGTACCACTATGGAATTCCACAAGCTCAGTCTTTTTAAGTCATTCATTAGTGGGAAACTTTCAGAATCTCTGGAAATGAGCACAGGAGTATGTCACGCGGCTGTTTGCTGTCCTCATTGATCTTTATAACGGTTTTCAGATGCATCATGAGAGAGCTGGAGGATCAGGCCAAGACTTATTCAGTGGACACTAATTACCCAACTCCATGACCTGGATAACAAAGATGATAGTAGTCATAGAAGGCCAGAATTATCCCCGTTACGGTAGAGCCAGGTAGAATACTCTACCTGGCTCTACCGTAACGGGGATAATTCTGACCTTCTATGACCACTGATGATATGCCTTATTTCTCAAGAAAAGCAGCATATATCCACTTCAAACCAGCAATCCGGCATTGATGGCAGAGACGACCGGTGATGTGCACTTATAAGTCTTATAACAAACAGCATGATAAAATCAAGTAGAACGACGAGAATCCTCCAACTCTCTCATGATGCAACTGAAAACCGTTATAAAGATCAATGGGGACAGCAAACAGCAAAGAAGATGCTGCAAAACTTCACTTACTGATCAGAGTAGTATTGTCATGGTCAGTGGAGTCAGTGTAGGCTCGAGGAAAGATAATAAGGATAGTCAATCTGGAATACCTCCTGCATTTGTACGGAAACTAAACCGCGTTCCTTCGCTTCTATTGTAAACCTACGCTCCTTTATGGCTCAGGGATCTGGAAAATGACACAAGCCATATCGAAGAAACTACGAAGCTTTTTTTTCTCTAAAAGTTCCTGAGACATTCATGACGTACCCAGGAAAGGTCAGTAAGAAAAAACTTTGGAGCAAGAGAGGAAAGGAACACATGCCTTCCGAGATAGCAAGTTGGAAATTGACTTCAGTAGGTCCCACACTGCGTAAACCAGCCACTGATACTACCAAGCAGGCATTATAATGCAATTCGCTGCGCGGTGGGAAGGTAGGAGCATCTATCAAAACCTTAGGAAAGTCAACCGAAACTTGGAAAAGCAGAGAGGTCGGAGGCAAACAGAGTTCGATGGCGCCTAAAAGAATTATCAAAAATATATCAAGTCACAGCAACAAAATATAACTGTATAACGAAAAATAACGGAATCTTGCCTTTTTCACAATTCCTTCCCGTGTATCTTTTTCCACAAAGGCACGTGAAGCTGGCTGTCTCATAAACTGGTTCGCAGATTCCACTGTTCTGGCACGGTCCACTCGAGCATGGAGACTAAGAGAGGAGAAAAAAAACCTTGCTTTTTCCCACAATTCACCGAATTAGAATCCTTTAGATCATTGCATTTTGTGGAGGCGCGGTGGTCTCATGGTTAGTGCGCTCAAAGCCAGATCGAGCGGTCCTGGTTCGAGCCCTGGCTAGGGACATTATGTTGTGTTCTTCTGTAAGACGGTGTACTCTCAAAGTGCTTCTCTCTACTATTTTACAGAAAAGGGTAGTGGTGAATTAAAGGCTGGGGGTAACCCTGCAATTTGCTACCATTCCATCCTGTGGGGAGCATCATGCTACAGAAAAACTGGGATAAGCTCTGGCCTGATAGGTCACTTGGCTCGTATGCAGAGTTTACCTTTCTTTTAGATTATTACATTTATTTTACGCTCATAAAATGTGGTGTTTCAATTTTATCGACTTCGAAATAATTATCATAAGTAAAATTGACGGTAATTTTAGAGGTGAAACTATTGATGATTTTAAATTGATAATTTAAGTGATGCACGAGGGCACATACACTCTTTTTTATAAGAACCTTTTTTGATAAGAACGTTTTAAAACACATATTAAGAAAATTCCTCAGGCTGAGAGTCGATTAAAAACGTTTTTATTTTGTCAATCTGTATGTGACAAGCATAAAATAAATGTAACAAAAAGTTGTATTTAGTTATTATTATTTATCTATTTTATTGATTTGCCACACAAACAGAATTGTAGTTCATAGATTAATAAGTAACACATATTAATATACAAGATTGCAATAAAGATAGAAAACCTACAATTTATATATCAAAGAGTAAGAAACAAAATGGCGAGGGCACCTAATAAAAACCACGGGGATTGTAAGCTTAGGTTCCCTCTCAAGAAACATGACTAACTTAGGTAATTTATAACAAGCTTTATTTACTAACAGAGTTAATAGTTACCGATAATATAAGTTTTTTCTAAAAGACGCAGTGATCAAGAGCCAGAAATTTCAGGTGAAAGAGAATTCAAAAACTCATTAATAATTCATATGCCCGTTGACCTATCAAATGGTAGATGATATAAAATCATCTCACAGTGACTTTGGCCCCGTCCACACTAATCCGTTTTCAAATGAAAACGATACTGTTTTGCTCCATTTTCAAAGAGATTTGCGTCCACACTTATCGTTTTCGCCCGTCCACACTACAACGCCATATCCGTTTTGTAGTATATACCACACAAGTGAATAGTGCTTTTCGCGCTCGCTGATTGGCTAGCTCGGAGGTGATTAGCCAAGTGCTATTCACCTCCGAGCAGCCGAAGAAAAACAAAATAGCTTTTGTCGGTATATTATCACAAATAAAGTTACTCTTTGGGCCGCTAGTTATTCAGCTTGTGTGGTATATACTAGTCCAGTCCCTGAACTCTCCTTTCTTCCCGCCCCATATAGGGGCCGCCGGGTTCAGCCCCTATATGGGGCGGAAAGAAAGGAGAGTTCAGGGACTGGACTAGGTATATCCTAAAACAATTATTCACCTCAGTGTCGGTGAAAGTGGTGGATATTCACCTCCACTTCGGTGAATAATTGTTAATTATACCCTCAGTGCGCCTGCTCAAATGAACTCGACGCATGCGCATTTCAATATATCGTGGTAGCGTCTGTGCGGCATTTTGGATACTCACGGTCGAATGGTCTGGCGCCCGGTCTTGTCTATTTTGATGACGTCACCGTTTTCAGATAGCACACTAGAAATCAGCGTTTTCAAAAGCATTGTTTTCAAATCGCTCCACTCTGGAGAGAGTTTTCGAATGGCTCCGTTTTCGTTGATCGTTTTGCGGCGTTGTAGAGTGGGCGATAACCGTATCCGGAGCAAAACAGCTCCGTTTTCGTTTGAAAACGGATTAGTGTGGACGGGGCCTTTATATCGTTAATTTTCTCCTTATTAGTATCCGGTGTTTTATCAGCTGATAAAACACGTGACTTACGGATATTAATTTCTTACATACTGGTTTTATACCTAATGTTTTTCACGTATGCTAATTTACAACGTTCACAAAAGCATAATTGTTATGAATTCGATTGACGCACGCTTTTCCAGGAACCTTCTTAAAGCCGTTCAAGAACTCGCAGCCCGATAAAACACTCCTGCTCGTCTTTTAAAGAGGGTTGATTATAGGGGGTCGTACATTCCGTAAACCGCCATATTTTGTTCCTTCGAAACCGCAAACCGCTTTCGTTTTCTTCTAAAAACCGACACCACCCTACAGGTAGGACGATTATCCTCATAACCGATCTTTACACAGCACGTAGCAAATTCTTTGCGACATGTTAGCCCAATAATCGTATTTTCGACATTCGCCACATCTCCGCCATCTTTCCACGTGCTTTCGTGACCCTTTCGAAGCTTTGAAGCCTGGCCTTATATCAAATTACCTCCCCACCCCTCCCCACATGGCCGGGGACACAGAGGGAAGCCCTGACTGACTTGGTCTAGCTCTGAAAGGCAATCCTTTGTTAAACCGCGCAGCAGTAGGCTGGGCGGTTTCTTGCTCTGCCTTCGGTTTATTTTTTTTTAAACCGCGCAGCCGTAGGCTGGGCGGTTTCTTGCTCTGCCTTCGGTTTATTTTTTTTTTTTATTTTATTTTTTTTTAGTTTTGTTGGTGAGCAGACCCAAACTCTCACTCGGCCAATTGTTGTCACCGGATGATGTCATCATCAGCCAATTGCAGGCCATTTCTCAGCTCTTTTCGTCATATCCCCCCTCAGGAGCAGTTTGTCAAGTTAGCAAATTAAGGCGGGGGTACACCCGAGTTTAAGTGAAATTTTGGTAAGTTTAAAGAGAGGTTGAAAGGGAAAAAAAAGGGTTTTGGAACACCACCAGACAGTTGCCCGACCGCACAATGGCACTCCAGGTTGTTGGGCAACTGTTTGGAGTGTATCTACCTATTTTTAACTTCAAACTCTAATATTAAAACAACACCAAATCTTCCAAATTTCCTATTTCCATAAATTTTACTAATCCTTTGAGAAAAACTATTTATCTCCAAATATACCTAAAAATCACCAAAAAATTTACAAAAAGACCCAAAACATAGATATGTGAAATGAGCATAGAGATTCTTGATTGCTTGAAACGTAAACGAGATATTTGCATTAAAAACATAAAACCCAGCCAAAATACGGCTTTCGGGTGTACCCCCGCCTTAATTTGCTAACTTGACAAACTGCTCCTGAGGGGGGATATGACGAAAAGAGCTGAGAAATGGCCTGCAATTGGCTGATGATGACATCATCCGGTGACAACAATTGGCCGAGTGAGAGTTTGGGTCTGCTCACCAACAAAACTAAAAAAAAATAAAATAAAAAAAAAAAATAAACCGAAGGCAGAGCAAGAAACCGCCCAGCCTACGGCTGCGCGGTTTAAAAAAAAATAAACCGAAGGCAGAGCAAGAAACCGCCCAGCCTACTGCTGCGCGGTTTAACAAAGGATTGCCTTTCAGAGCTAGACCAAGTCAGTCAGGGCTTCCCTCTGTGTCCCCGGCCATGTGGGGAGGGGTGGGGAGGTAATTTGATATAAGGCCAGGCTTCAAAGCTTCGAAAGGGTCACGAAAGCACGTGGAAAGATGGCGGAGATGTGGCGAATGTCGAAAATACGATTATTGGGCTAACATGTCGCAAAGAATTTGCTACGTGCTGTGTAAAGATCGGTTATGAGGATAATCGTCCTACCTGTAGGGTGGTGTCGGTTTTTAGAAGAAAACGAAAGCGGTTTGCGGTTTCGAAGGAACAAAATATGGCGGTTTACGGAATGTACGACCCCCTATAATCAACCCTCTTTAAAAGACGAGCAGGAGTGTTTTATCGGGCTGCGAGTTCTTGAACGGCTTTAAGAAGGTTCCTGGAAAAGCGTGCGTCAATCGAATTCATAACAATTATGCTTTTGTGAACGTTGTAAATTAGCATACGTGAAAAACATTAGGTATAAAACCAGTATGTAAGAAATTAATATCCGTAAGTCACGTGTTTTATCAGCTGATAAAACACCGGATACTAATAAGGAGAAAATTAACGATATAAAGGCCCCGTCCACACTAATCCGTTTTCAAACGAAAACGGAGCTGTTTTGCTCCGGATACGGTTATCGCCCACTCTACAACGCCGCAAAACGATCAACGAAAACGGAGCCATTCGAAAACTCTCTCCAGAGTGGAGCGATTTGAAAACAATGCTTTTGAAAACGCTGATTTCTAGTGTGCTATCTGAAAACGGTGACGTCATCAAAATAGACAAGACCGGGCGCCAGACCATTCGACCGTGAGTATCCAAAATGCCGCACAGACGCTACCACGATATATTGAAATGCGCATGCGTCGAGTTCATTTGAGCAGGCGCACTGAGGGTATAATTAACAATTATTCACCGAAGTGGAGGTGAATATCCACCACTTTCACCGACACTGAGGTGAATAATTGTTTTAGGATATACCTAGTCCAGTCCCTGAACTCTCCTTTCTTTCCGCCCCATATAGGGGCTGAACCCGGCGGCCCCTATATGGGGCGGGAAGAAAGGAGAGTTCAGGGACTGGACTAGTATATACCACACAAGCTGAATAACTAGCGGCCCAAAGAGTAACTTTATTTGTGATAATATACCGACAAAAGCTATTTTGTTTTTCTTCGGCTGCTCGGAGGTGAATAGCACTTGGCTAATCACCTCCGAGCTAGCCAATCAGCGAGCGCGAAAAGCACTATTCACTTGTGTGGTATATACTACAAAACGGATATGGCGTTGTAGTGTGGACGGGCGAAAACGATAAGTGTGGACGCAAATCTCTTTGAAAATGGAGCAAAACAGTATCGTTTTCATTTGAAAACGGATTAGTGTGGACGGGGCCAAAGTCACTGTGAGATGATTTTATATCATCTACCATTTGATAGGTCAACGGGCATATGAATTATTAATGAGTTTTTGAATTCTCTTTCACCTGAAATTTCTGGCTCTTGATCACTGCGTCTTTTAGAAAAAACTTATATTATCGGTAACTATTAACTCTGTTAGTAAATAAAGCTTGTTATAAATTACCTAAGTTAGTCATGTTTCTTGAGAGGGAACCTAAGCTTACAATCCCCGTGGTTTTTATTAGGTGCCCTCGCCATTTTGTTTCTTACTCTTTGATATATAAATTGTAGGTTTTCTATCTTTATTGCAATCTTGTATATTAATATGTGTTACTTATTAATCTATGAACTACAATTCTGTTTGTGTGGCAAATCAATAAAATAGATAAATAATAATAACTAAATACAACTTTTTGTTACATTTATTTTATGCTTGTCACATACAGATTGACAAAATAAAAACGTTTTTAATCGACTCTCAGCCTGAGGAATTTTCTTAATATGTGTTTTAAAACGTTCTTATCAAAAAAGGTTCTTATAAAAAAGAGTGTATGTGCCCTCGTGCATCACTTAAATTATCAATTTAAAATCATCAATAGTTTCACCTCTAAAATTACCGTCAATTTTACTTATGATAATTATTTCGAAGTCGATAAAATTGAAACACCACATTTTATGAGCGTAAAATAAATGTAATAATCTAAAAGAAAGGTAAACTCTGCATACGAGCCAAGTGACCTATCAGGCCAGAGCTTATCCCAGTTTTTCTGTAGCATGATGCTCCCCACAGGATGGAATGGTAGCAAATTGCAGGGTTACCCCCAGCCTTTAATTCACCACTACCCTTTTCTGTAAAATAGTAGAGAGAAGCACTTTGAGAGTACACCGTCTTACAGAAGAACACAACATAATGTCCCTAGCCAGGGCTCGAACCAGGACCGCTCGATCTGGCTTTGAGCGCACTAACCATGAGACCACCGCGCCTCCACAAAATGCAATGATCTAAAGGATTCTAATTCGGTGAATTGTGGGAAAAAGCAAGGTTTTTTTTCTCCTCTCTTAGTCTCCATGCTCGAGTGGACCGTGCCAGAACAGTGGAATCTGCGAACCAGTTTATGAGACAGCCAGCTTCACGTGCCTTTGTGGAAAAAGATACACGGGAAGGAATTGTGAAAAAGGCAAGATTCCGTTATTTTTCGTTATACAGTTATATTTTGTTGCTGTGACTTGATATATTTTTGATAATTCTTTTAGGCGCCATCGAACTCTGTTTGCCTCCGACCTCTCTGCTTTTCCAAGTTTCGGTTGACTTTCCTAAGGTTTTGATAGATGCTCCTACCTTCCCACCGCGCAGCGAATTGCATTATAATGCCTGCTTGGTAGTATCAGTGGCTGGTTTACGCAGTGTGGGACCTACTGAAGTCAATTTCCAACTTGCTATCTCGGAAGGCATGTGTTCCTTTCCTCTCTTGCTCCAAAGTTTTTTCTTACTGACCTTTCCTGGGTACGTCATGAATGTCTCAGGAACTTTTAGAGAAAAAAAAGCTTCGTAGTTTCTTCGATATGGCTTGTGTCATTTTCCAGATCCCTGAGCCATAAAGGAGCGTAGGTTTACAATAGAAGCGAAGGAACGCGGTTTAGTTTCCGTACAAATGCAGGAGGTATTCCAGATTGACTATCCTTATTATCTTTCCTCGAGCCTACACTGACTCCACTGACCATGACAATACTACTCTGATCAGTAAGTGAAGTTTTGCAGCATCTTCTTTGCTGTTTGCTGTCCCCATTGATCTTTATAACGGTTTTCAGTTGCATCATGAGAGAGTTGGAGGATTCTCGTCGTTCTACTTGATTTTATCATGCTGTTTGTTATAAGACTTATAAGTGCACATCACCGGTCGTCTCTGCCATCAATGCCGGATTGCTGGTTTGAAGTGGATATATGCTGCTTTTCTTGAGAAATAAGGCATATCATCAGTGGTCATAGAAGGTCAGAATTATCCCCGTTACGGTAGAGCCAGGTAGAGTATTCTACCTGGCTCTACCGTAACGGGGATAATTCTGGCCTTCTATGACTACTATCATCTTTGTTATCCAGGTCATGGAGTTGGGTAATTAGTGTCCACTGAATAAGTCTTGGCCTGATCCTCCAGCTCTCTCATGATGCATCTGAAAACCGTTATAAAGATCAATGAGGACAGCAAACAGCCGCGTGACATACTCCTGTGCTCATTTCCAGAGATTCTGAAAGTTTCCCACTAATGAATGACTTAAAAAGACTGAGCTTGTGGAATTCCATAGTGGTACATGAGTTATCAGAAAACGATTCAATAGATACTGTCGAAATCGAAAGTAATCTAACTTGATCTGTACTCTTATATTCTTAACGACAACGATACGCGTCATCACAGCCGTCAAAATGTTGTGGACTCATGATCACGAGACGCAGCCGAGTAAGTCCACTACGAATTTTGACTACTGTATCGTTATCGATAAGATTATAGACCATGCTAAACCACATGTCGATTTTTTTTTTTACCACAATATCAACGTCAAAGAAAATGTTTTTTCAGAGCGCGAGCTGAAAAAGGCATTGTGTGACACACTGACGCGAGCAGCGTTGCCTGGACCCTTATCGAAAACGGTAAATTAGCCTATTAGATTGCGAGATTAGTATCAATTGTGGTAAAAAGCCTTTTCGAAATCAATTAGGTTCATGTATAATGGAGTGTTCTGCAGTGATTATCTTTAGAGCAAAGATAAGGTCACAAGTGCAGGATTTGTGTTTCCTGGCGCTTGCCTAACTACATCGCAGTTGGTTGTTCAGGGCATCTTTCAGCCTCTCAAAAGTATGCAGCAGAATAATACTTTGGAAGGAACAAAACGAAGCATAAAAACACTGCTATTTCACAAATTCCTAGTCTCCTTCGAAACCATTTTTTTTTGGGGGGGGGGGGGATGTCACGCAACGCTCCTCAAGGAATTGTTGGGGGATCGTTGCGCGGCATCCCAAAACACGGCTGGGAAGGAGACTAACAAACTCCTAGTTCCCCTTTCTTTCATCCATCTGGAGAGATTCACGTGGTTTTTCTGAACTGCTCTCCGTGCTCGTTCATGTAGCTCAATTGGTGGCCCCGATGTTCTCAGGACTTATATTGGCGTTTAAATCACGTATCTTGACTTGGCGTATGGAATCATACACTTTCGAGGAGCTGTATAAGACCATACGCCAAGATGAGCGTTTTGTCATCTGCTGTAGTGTTGGGTGTAGCAGGTGGAGTATTTGTCCTTGGACTGCCTCGTTCCCAGACGCCTCTCTCGCTGCCAAAGTGGTGAGCGCGCAAGGGAGGAGGGGAAGGGGGAAAGGATGCCTTTTTCCTTCCTGTGATCCCTCGCGTGTTCCTCCCCAGTTTCTCGTGCTAATTAGCCCGCCTGCTTCACCCGTTTTGCGACTGAAATCGAAGCGCCTGAGGAGGAGGCAGGTCCTTGGATCTGACCGCGATAATCCTTGGTGACACTGGATTCCATTCCATAAAGGCCTTTGAGCTGATTTGCTTAAAGTAAATGCTGCCCGTTCTACGTGAGTATGTTGTTCATCCTTGTGCCTAGAGAAAACCGGCAGTTGTTCTCCGGTTGTTAGTCCTAAATATCATGCCTCATTAAACTCGCTTTCAGAGATAACAGACATTGCGATCTTCAATCCACTGATGGTTTATTAGTCCAGTCAGTTTCACCAGGGTCCCCTTTGTTTCCTTCTCTACGGAGCTGACATGAGATTAGATTTATAGCAGGCATTGATTTATGGAGATGGAGAGGGTGGGAAGCGATGCTACTGCGGATAAATCTGGAGCTTGAATTGCTATAAGTTTTAAAATGTGTGTTAATATAAAGTTCTTTATCCTTAATATATAAGTAATAGGATTAAGTGCATTACTGACCGTATCTGACATTGTTTTTTATTATTTAAAAATCAGTTGATGAGGACTGCAGTTGTTTATCCGAGTTAGCCCGGAAGAAGTCTTGTGAAACAGGTGAGCTTCAGTGACGGTGGCACAGTCACTCCAAGTCGATGTAGAATAAATTGCACCTGCAAGAGTATAGAAACTCATAGAAATGTTCGCATCATGCAGCACAAACAGAATTCTATAATTCCTATAAAACTGAACCCATTCTTTTTCAAACACCGAAAGATAGGCGCCAGTTGTTTAGCTGTTATCAATTTGAATGTACAGCTAATCGAAGATCGAAGAAGAGCATGTCCAATTGCTACGCGATGTAATATATAGAGGATAATAAATGAGTTGCGCGTAGATATAGAATTTCTCCTCGAGTGTTCAACTTGATATGTCACGAATGAGCGCAGCGAACGAGTGAGATATAAATGTTATTTGCCGGCTGGGAGGTCCGTATAGTGAAAAACTGTGACCGAGGTCTTGAAAATGCTGCCCGAGGCCGCAGGCCGAGGGCAGCATTTTCAAAGCCCGAGGTCACAGTTTTTCACTATACGGACCGACCCTAAGCCGGCAAATAACTTATTTATTTTTTTCCTGCGATAATTTGGCTTACAATTGGGTTTACACAACTTTGTTATTGAATTGGTTTACGTGCCGTCTACAAACCATCGTAAAAAATCTAACGAACGAATGAGTGAGTAAACTCAGACACTACCCAAAGAAAGATATATCAACAGATTTATTTTGAATTGCTTTATTGTAGTTGCATCTAATTCACCAGTTAAGTTCTCCAAAAGTGTTTTCCCGATAGTGAAATTTCGCGCAAAGTTTGACTAAAGTTGCACTACATGCACAATTTCTATCAGTCGTTGCGAATCACTCGAAATCAGACCTTTTTACCGTAAACTGAGTAGTAGAAAGCGAGGAAATTCGTTAAGTATATTCTACAGAATTTCTCTTAAATACAGCAACTATCAGAGAGGCTAAACTCGACTGCATTTGACTTCTTTTAGCTTAAAATTGTGGGGTGAAAAACACAGAATTACGCGCCATTACAACGCCGAGTACAATCAACCACACAAACTCTCAGAGATACAAAATACTCAATTGAATCTACTTACAGTGATCTTCCTTGCTATTTAAAAGTGAGCAGAGGTAAACTTCCGTTGATTAATCGTCCATGGAAGTGTAAAAAGGGAAAAGATCACTGAAAGATCGACGATTATACCGCTAGTTCATTCACGAAACCTAGCTGTGCCGGATTTCATACCGTGAGGGTCTGGGTATGAGTCCGTCTATTATGGGATTAACAACACAAGACCCATATATTCTGAAAGAGCCCACCGACCTTTACAAAATCCTCAAGTTTCGTGTTAATTGGGCCAATAGAGAGGTTAAGCATGACGTTTACGGCAAACGGCAAACGGCAAAAATGAAACTTTTGCCGTCTGTCTTCAGCTCCCTGTACAGGCGAATCAAAATATTTGTATTTGCAGTAAATAGTAGGAGGCAGTTTTCTATTTTTGTATGATTTATTTAAGGATTACAAGAACAGAATAGAAAATCAGAGGTGACCTTTGCCGTTTGCCGTCTGCCGTAAACGTCATGCTTAAACTCTCTATTATCAAACAAGATACAGCCGTTCCAGGGGCGGGGCAGAAAACTCCTGAAATTTTCGTATATGCATCATCCAACGAAAAATGACGTCACATCCGGTTTAAACTGCGCTGTGCAGCTCGTTTCAAAAAGCGCGAAAATGGCGTTTCGATTGGGCAAGATTTCCCTGTATTTGTAAACCATCAGTTTCGTTTCAGTTGATAATGAGGATGGAAAGATGTTCCAAGCATATTTCTTCAACGTTTTAAGCGAATATTTCGGGAAAAGAGAATAGTTTAGTATTATTTTGGAGGACAAAACAAAGAGCCTTCTGTCATCGAATGGCGGATTTTTACATGTTTGCAAAACTGATGTTGATCAGACTTTTGGTTCTTGTGGTTTGCGATTCAGTGATAACGCTAAGTGCAATAGCCTATAATGTTAACAACAGCCTGGGTGAAGTATTGCTGACCATAGTTTGCACTGTACACAACGGGAACATAATTACCAGAAGCCGTTTAGTTCCGACAGTCGCTTTCAGTGAACGCTGATGATGCTCTGTAACCACGTGTATGTGGTGGAAAAGACAACCTAAATCCTATACTCAAGGTTAGTATATCCTATTTCTGTATCTTTCGTTGAATACTGTTTTCCTCTAGTAAGAAATCAGAAACGTAGCGAGTTACAATACGGGCTTTGGAGGTATCAGATTTCCTCGAAAAGCTGTATCAACCAAGGGGTGAAGCAAATTGTCCAAGAGTAGATATGGGGAATTCGATATGGGCCACAGCTAATTCTTCAACCAGTCGTGTCTCAGATTTTTTTTTTCAGCCATCCAATAGTTAACTAAGCATTCTCATGTATTGTCTGAACTGCAAAGATGGCCTTGAGATCAATTTCTTTGGACAGTTATGCACCTATCAATGTTATGCCCGAGGGGGGGACCACGGGATAGGGTGGGGACTTTGATCAGAAACGAAAATTTGGAGTCAAACTGCCTAACCCTTGGGATAAGATGTCAATTCAAAGGTTCCCCACCTTGGGGAAGGTTTTGAGTTTAACGTTAGCCACCAGATCGAGAATTTCAAGCCATCTGAAATAAAGAATGTGTGCTTGCATTTAACAAGACGTTTCATTGATCATGCTGCTCCAGTGAAAGGAAGCGGGAAGGTCTGTTCTCTTTATAAAAAACTTACATACTACTAAAGCCTCGAAAACAAGCTTCAATTTGACTTTGTTTTCTTTAAGCCTGAACCATCTCTATGAACCATCCATTTTTTTTAATAAAAAATTAGCCAATCAGAGCGCGCACTAGCATATAGCTATGCTATAAAAAGAAATGCTGGCACCTGTAACCTTA
>JAHPZR010021933.1:0-15257 GCA_019787425.1 Platygyra sinensis
GAAAAACAGTTTCTTCAGTTATCGATGAAAAGATCAAGATCGATAGCCCTTCAGAAAATAAGATTCGAAATTGTCAAAAAGACTGACTCCTGAATTGTCCTTTGGTAAAAATGTTTCATCGAATCATTCAATTCAATGTGTTCCCGGTTCATAGTCACTTTGGTCAACACGTTGCTATGGCACCCTATTTTGTGGTACTGGGGATTTATTACCGCCAAGTCGTCAGAGAAATTTGCAAATTGAACGTAAATTGAAATAATTTTCTGATAGAAAAAAGAGAATATGTAGACGGTAGTACGGTCGTTTTCTTGCGGTCAGCGCTAAAAACGCTGAAAACACTAACCGCGCTCAGCGTAGCACGCCCTACCGGGGACATCTATATGCCCAGTCTCACAGACTCTCCCAGTCTCTTACCGGACTCATTGACGCGCGCTAGCAAAAAAACAGACTTTTTTTGTCGCGTAGCGAACATGCGTCAAATGTCCTATTTTATTTAAAAACTTTGATGTGCTGTACAGTACTGAGCAAAGAATAAGTGTCTCAGTTGGCAGAAAGCGTACATAGATAGGTTTCCAGTGGAATCGAGACGCTGGTTCTCTAGAACGGACGTTTAAAGCATCTTATGACAACTAAAACAACCGGAGGAGTTACATTTCCGCAAGCTTGGCACTAGGAAAGGGTTTATGTAAAAATTCCGCTTGATATTAGCTTCAAAGGTATTTCATTCCGTCGCTACTCGTTTTGATTCAAATCTTTGCTGTGTTCTCGTGATAAATTGTTGATAAATTATAATCGCATCAAGCGAAATGTTGATCATCAATTTATTTGTGTGAATTTTAATGTATTCCACGTCTTGAATTTTGTTAGTCGCTCACTGTGCCTTCCAATTTCAACATGGAATACGGTGTACATTTAGTTCCCCGATTACACTGATAATAGTGGATACTAAAAGAAAAGATGTTGAAGATGCTTGATGAAAGCTTCTTTAATTCATAGATCATCTGACTATCTTTTGTGTGAACTGGATGATGCATAGCTCCCCCTTTGGGCTTAGGATTAACCTTAAAATATTTCCAGATGAGAGCGTTTATAGAAAACACGATCCGGAAAAACGTGTACGCCAGTAAGGTACCGGGAACTTTATGTATGACAGTAATATTTACTACCTATGCCTTCAATTTATCTATCATTTATTCAGTGAAATGCTCGTCTTGTTACCTTCACGTATTTGGTAAAAGTAAGTTTGCAATGATTAGCTGCATATTTTTTGGATAATTTCACAACCACAGTGTAACTGTTTAAAAGCCAAGGAAATGTATTTCATCAGTTCCCTTTACGAAGAATCTTGCTTACCTTTTATTTGATGTGCTTTCCACTCCGGCTTCAAGTTTACTCTTTCAATTCACAGCCATGGCCGTATAACTTTATACCGCACACCAACCTCCTTGAAGTTTAATTTAAAAACGGGAAAAACCAAACCAGCATCTAACTCAAAAAAATCAAGATCGTAAAATTCGTTGAACGGAAGAGAAATTAGTTAGCGAACCATTAAACCGAAACAAGTGCTATAAATTGAAGCCTTTATAGCCAAATACTAATATAACACACTATGTAGAACTTGAAATTTGTGTGACAAAATATACAGAGTTGCATTTTTTCATCGATAGCGGCGTAGCTAAGAAACGGTGTCATATTTTCTTACGGATGGAGAGCATTTTTGAAATTAATTTTATTTAGCTATAGAGCATACGATTCTCGCTGTACACGAGGAATTTAAATAGCTTTATTTAATCTCGTTCAACTATTCTGAAATCTGTTTCAATATGCTCAATGTTGATAAATAAATTCTCTTTTAGGTAACTGGTGATGTTTTTAGCTAAGTGCCAAAATAGGACAAAAGATAGGGCATTAGTTGAAATACTGAATAAATAATAAAACTTTGGATATCATTAATCGCGCGTCAGTGTGCTGCGTGTATGCCACGCTATAATCAATGACAAAAGTTTTGGGACAAATTTGCACTTTTGACGCTTTTGCGCACACGCCAGACGATAATACAACTTCACCTGTCTGACCTTGTCCCCCACCCCTCTCCTCCCATAGTATGTTGAACTACTACCTGCAATTTCTTCTGATTTTCAACAACATAAAATTATGAAATAAATGATGTACTTTCCTATAAAAAATAAATGTGATATTGCACTTGCCTAGTTCCTGTACGACTTTCTCCCAGGCCTTCGCGGTCAATTGATTTCGGTGATGTATCCCAGACCACGTGACTCAAAACGAATGACCGAGGTGAAATATTCAGGCCTAGGAACTAGGCAGATATTGCAACTCTTCCTCCAAATAACATCCTGTTCAACCGGCTAACTAACGAGTCTGTTGAGGAGAGATTCAAATATATATCTTTAGAGCTAGTGTCTTAATGCAATCAAACTTACAGTTCATGAGTTTTTTAGAGAGGGATACATAATAATTATGGATAATTTATCTCAACACTTTTTAGCGAGGGACGACAGAGCGTGGACGAAAACTAGTAGTTGTAGTTACGTTAATTGATGAATTCAGTTCAAGTACGAGAAAGACGTTTCAAAGAGCTTTCCAACCAGGCAGGGGGGAAGTACCCTCAGAAAAATTTGATGGGGTGCAAGGCCTGGTTCCCGCCAAAACTCTTACCCTATTTATGACCAAAATCGGTGATTTTCTCTACCCTATTTATGACCTGACCAAACATTCGATATAAAGCTAATTATATCCTGACCCTTAAATCAATTTAACAAAATGACGTGAGTTTTTCATGCGTCTGCCCTGTTATTGATCATGAATTTCTTCATAACATTGTGAAAGTAGTTGTGGAACAACCAGGCGATAGCCAAGTGGATCCGCAGACTACTTTAATATAACTTTGACATGTTATGACGAAATTCAGTGCCAATAACAGGACAGACGCTTGCCAAACTGACGTTCGTTCGTTTTTTACGATACCAAACTGTCAAATTGTCCGCTCTCGCTCGTTGCCGCATCGCATTAATTATAGATTCATGTGTCTGTCCGCTTATTGACGATAAAAATTAGCCAATGAGCGCGCGAGAATTTGTGCAGTTGTTGCAAAAACCCTGTTTCAGACCTGTCATATAATTAGTTTCCTAATTCAGACCAATGTTAAATTGTCGCAAACATAATTTGTGAAGTTTTGTTGATGGTCTCTTCAATGAGGACACCATCCAATTGAAGAACCTATTTATGACAAAAACGGCGAAATTGATACCTTACTTACGGCCAAAATGGGGTCAGCAGGACTTGTTTCTATATCTCAAACCACCCTTGAATACGTTTTAATGTGCACACAAAGTAATTTTTTATTTTGTAGTGAGCCCTGATTATAGTGATTAGGGTTAAGCACTGAGCGTAGTGGTTAGGCTTAAGCACTGAAAATACTGATTAGGGTTAGGGTTAATGGTTAGCTTCTTTATAGGGTTCGGGTTTTCGGTATAGTACTTAAATCAAAACCACTTCTTACAGCGAATCCTCGGTGGTCTAGAGGTTAGGCTAGAAGTCTGCAGACCTGGCTCTCCGGGATCGAATTCTCCTCGTCACATTGAACTTTTTTTGGCCTTTAAAATTAAAGAGACTTGCACTCACTTCATCTGCTTCATGTGAGTGTAAGTGAAAAGGGAGAGGGCTGTTTGAGATATGGAAACAACTGACTACCCCAAAATGGCTGAAAATCATATCATTTAGGCCGCACATACCTACATAGCCCATATAAGGGAGTATCCCCCGAGCCTTCCAATAATTAACGTAACTACAACTACTAGTTTTCGTCCACGCTCTGTCGTCCCTCGCTAAAAAGTGTTGAGATAAATTATCCATAATTATTATGTATCCCTCTCTAAAAAACTCATGAACTGTAAGTTTGATTGCATTAAGACACTAGCTCTAAAGATATATATTTGAATCTCTCCTCAACAGACTCGTTAGTTAGCCGGTTGAACAGGATGTTATTTGGAGGAAGAGTTGCAATATCTGCCTAGTTCCTAGGCCTGAATATTTCACCTCGGTCATTCGTTTTGAGTCACGTGGTCTGGGATACATCACCGAAATCAATTGACCGCGAAGGCCTGGGAGAAAGTCGTACAGGAACTAGGCAAGTGCAATATCACATTTATTTTTTATAGGAAAGTACATCATTTATTTCATAATTTTATGTTGTTGAAAATCAGAAGAAATTGCAGGTAGTAGTTCAACATACTATGGGAGGAGAGGGGTGGGGGACAAGGTCAGACAGGTGAAGTTGTATTATCGTCTGGCGTGTGCGCAAAAGCGTCAAAAGTGCAAATTTGTCCCAAAACTTTTGTCATTGATTATAGCGTGGCATACACGCAGCACACTGACGCGCGATTAATGATATCCAAAGTTTTATTATTTATTCAGTATTTCAACTAATGCCCTATCTTTTGTCCTATTTTGGCACTTAGCTAAAAACATCACCAGTTACCTAAAAGAGAATTTATTTATCAACATTGAGCATATTGAAACAGATTTCAGAATAGTTGAACGAGATTAAATAAAGCTATTTAAATTCCTCGTGTACAGCGAGAATCGTATGCTCTATAGCTAAATAAAATTAATTTCAAAAATGCTCTCCATCCGTAAGAAAATATGACACCGTTTCTTAGCTACGCCGCTATCGATGAAAAAATGCAACTCTGTATATTTTGTCACACAAATTTCAAGTTCTACATAGTGTGTTATATTAGTATTTGGCTATAAAGGCTTCAATTTATAGCACTTGTTTCGGTTTAATGGTTCGCTAACTAATTTCTCTTCCGTTCAACGAATTTTACGATCTTGATTTTTTTGAGTTAGATGCTGGTTTGGTTTTTCCCGTTTTTAAATTAAACTTCAAGGAGGTTGGTGTGCGGTATAAAGTTATACGGCCATGGCTGTGAATTGAAAGAGTAAACTTGAAGCCGGAGTGGAAAGCACATCAAATAAAAGGTAAGCAAGATTCTTCGTAAAGGGAACTGATGAAATACATTTCCTTGGCTTTTAAACAGTTACACTGTGGTTGTGAAATTATCCAAAAAATATGCAGCTAATCATTGCAAACTTACTTTTACCAAATACGTGAAGGTAACAAGACGAGCATTTCACTGAATAAATGATAGATAAATTGAAGGCATAGGTAGTAAATATTACTGTCATACATAAAGTTCCCGGTACCTTACTGGCGTACACGTTTTTCCGGATCGTGTTTTCTATAAACGCTCTCATCTGGAAATATTTTAAGGTTAATCCTAAGCCCAAAGGGGGAGCTATGCATCATCCAGTTCACACAAAAGATAGTCAGATGATCTATGAATTAAAGAAGCTTTCATCAAGCATCTTCAACATCTTTTCTTTTAGTATCCACTATTATCAGTGTAATCGGGGAACTAATGTACACCGTATTCCATGTTGAAATTGGAAGGCACAGTGAGCGACTAACAAAATTCAAGACGTGGAATACATTAAAATTCACACAAATAAATTGATGATCAACATTTCGCTTGATGCGATTATAATTTATCAACAATTTATCACGAGAACACAGCAAAGATTTGAATCAAAACGAGTAGCGACGGAATGAAATACCTTTGAAGCTAATATCAAGCGGGAATTTTTACATAAACCCTTTCCTAGTGCCAAGCTTGCGGAAATGTAACTCCTCCGGTTGTTTTAGTTGTCATAAGATGCTTTAAACGTCCGTTCTAGAGAACCAGCGTCTCGATTCCACTGGAAACCTATCTATGTACGCTTTCTGCCAACTGAGACACTTATTCTTTGCTCAGTACTGTACAGCACATCAAAGTTTTTAAATAAAATAGGACATTTGACGCATGTTCGCTACGCGACAAAAAAGTCTGTTTTTTTGCTAGCGCGCGTCAATGAGTCCGGTAAGAGACTGGGAGAGTCTGTGAGACTGGGCATATAGATGTCCCCGGTAGGGCGTGCTACGCTGAGCGCGGTTAGTGTTTTCAGCGTTTTTAGCGCTGACCGCAAGAAAACGACCGTACTACCGTCTACATATTCTCTTTTTTCTATCAGAAAATTATTTCAATTTACGTTCAATTTGCAAATTTCTCTGACGACTTGGCGGTAATAAATCCCCAGTACCACAAAATAGGGTGCCATAGCAACGTGTTTGACCAAAGTGACTATGAACCGGGAACACATTGAATTGAATGATTCGATGAAACATTTTTACCAAAGGACAATTCAGGAGTCAGTCTTTTTGACAATTTCGAATCTTATTTCTGAAGGGCATATCGATTCTTGATCCTTTCATCGGATAAACTGACGAAGAACTGTTTTTCAGAATTTTAGGTCAAGTCCTACCTTACTCAGTTTTCAATTCCTAGGAGTTGCATTAATTCCTTGCATTCGCGTTCAATTATTCGGTTCTGCTCCGCCGGAGCACTGCGCCATTTTTCAACATTTGCAGTAGAATTGCGAACAGAGGAAAAGACCTTTGTAGATTCCCTAGCCAGTGCCTCTTCACTCGGACTCGTGTTATAAACAATCCATTTAATCAAATCCTCCGAGATCTCAAACCCGGCAAAGCTGTAGATTCGCAATGCAGTTTTCACAGGGTTCGTAGCTATGTCACGATAATACACTTCCATATATTTTTTTGATATTTCTCGGGCAGACTTCTTCCGTATTTCACGTTTTGCGCTATTTTCTCGCACGGATATTGCACCTGGCGTACAAAGCCGGGGGCAGTGTGTTTTGGTATCCATCCCATTTGAATCCTAGAGTTCAGGCTCCCACGGGGATCTCTGAGTATTTGAATGACTTTGACGTCAGTATCCGGGTTATCTAAGAACACTTGAGGGACAATACTTGACAGCATCTTGTCAGGCACGCGAACTTGAGCCACCTTAGTGACACTATGTTTGTACTTTGTGGCGCAGCGTTCCTGGGCGAATTTTGGCATTTGTAAGAGGTTTGGGCACGAGAGTAGACCCGCGTCTGAGACGTTGCAAAAGTTTGGAGTCTGGAACGGATTCTTGAATGGAGCGGCTGCCCAATTTCTCGAAGTATGGCCAAGAAATAGTGTTGCCATGGGAAAATCTGGAAAATTGCAACTAAGGATTCCATTCACCAACTGCAGCTCGCTGTTTGACCAGTCTTTCTCCGGCTCGGTCTTTCTCCATCGCTTGGTCACCCAGAGAGGCTCGTAGATCATGAATACCTGAGGATCTTCGCTGAACATTCGGCTGATAAAAGTTGTTCCCGAGCGGTCGGCTCCGTAGATCAGCAAACTTCGCCTACGATCGGAAGAATCCGAAGAGGTCGTCGGTGTTGTCAGGAAATTATCTCTGCGGGTCTCGGTTGTCGGGGGGAAATCTAAGTCAATAAAATCATCCTTATCCGAAAGAGGATCACTTTTCGTGAGTTCGTTTGCAGAATTCGATAAAAAGGGAGTTTGAATAGTCTTGAAGGGATCTGTCGCAGTGGTTTGTTGTTGGTTTCCGTAGAGCAAATCCGTGACCAAGAAAACTGTACAAGCAATAGCCACGGCAAACAACAACCGCAGAGGGAAGCGAAAGAGTCTCATCGTTGGGCACTCTGCAAAACTGACAAAGAAAAACAGTTTCTTCAGTTATCGATGAAAAGATCAAGATCGATAGCCCTTCAGAAAATAAGATTCGAAATTGTCAAAAAGACTGACTCCTGAATTGTCCTTTGGTAAAAATGTTTCATCGAATCATTCAATTCAATGTGTTCCCGGTTCATAGTCACTTTGGTCAAACACGTTGCTATGGCACCCTATTTTGTGGTACTGGGGATTTATTACCGCCAAGTCGTCAGAGAAATTTGCAAATTGAACGTAAATTGAAATAATTTTCTGATAGAAAAAAGAGAATATGTAGACGGTAGTACGGTCGTTTTCTTGCGGTCAGCGCTAAAAACGCTGAAAACACTAACCGCGCTCAGCGTAGCACGCCCTACCGGGGACATCTATATGCCCAGTCTCACAGACTCTCCCAGTCTCTTACCGGACTCATTGACGCGCGCTAGCAAAAAAACAGACTTTTTTGTCGCGTAGCGAACATGCGTCAAATGTCCTATTTTATTTAAAAACTTTGATGTGCTGTACAGTACTGAGCAAAGAATAAGTGTCTCAGTTGGCAGAAAGCGTACATAGATAGGTTTCCAGTGGAATCGAGACGCTGGTTCTCTAGAACGGACGTTTAAAGCATCTTATGACAACTAAAACAACCGGAGGAGTTACATTTCCGCAAGCTTGGCACTAGGAAAGGGTTTATGTAAAAATTCCGCTTGATATTAGCTTCAAAGGTATTTCATTCCGTCGCTACTCGTTTTGATTCAAATCTTTGCTGTGTTCTCGTGATAAATTGTTGATAAATTATAATCGCATCAAGCGAAATGTTGATCATCAATTTATTTGTGTGAATTTTAATGTATTCCACGTCTTGAATTTTGTTAGTCGCTCACTGTGCCTTCCAATTTCAACATGGAATACGGTGTACATTTAGTTCCCCGATTACACTGATAATAGTGGATACTAAAAGAAAAGATGTTGAAGATGCTTGATGAAAGCTTCTTTAATTCATAGATCATCTGACTATCTTTTGTGTGAACTGGATGATGCATAGCTCCCCCTTTGGGCTTAGGATTAACCTTAAAATATTTCCAGATGAGAGCGTTTATAGAAAACACGATCCGGAAAAACGTGTACGCCAGTAAGGTACCGGGAACTTTATGTATGACAGTAATATTTACTACCTATGCCTTCAATTTATCTATCATTTATTCAGTGAAATGCTCGTCTTGTTACCTTCACGTATTTGGTAAAAGTAAGTTTGCAATGATTAGCTGCATATTTTTTGGATAATTTCACAACCACAGTGTAACTGTTTAAAAGCCAAGGAAATGTATTTCATCAGTTCCCTTTACGAAGAATCTTGCTTACCTTTTATTTGATGTGCTTTCCACTCCGGCTTCAAGTTTACTCTTTCAATTCACAGCCATGGCCGTATAACTTTATACCGCACACCAACCTCCTTGAAGTTTAATTTAAAAACGGGAAAAACCAAACCAGCATCTAACTCAAAAAAATCAAGATCGTAAAATTCGTTGAACGGAAGAGAAATTAGTTAGCGAACCATTAAACCGAAACAAGTGCTATAAATTGAAGCCTTTATAGCCAAATACTAATATAACACACTATGTAGAACTTGAAATTTGTGTGACAAAATATACAGAGTTGCATTTTTTCATCGATAGCGGCGTAGCTAAGAAACGGTGTCATATTTTCTTACGGATGGAGAGCATTTTTGAAATTAATTTTATTTAGCTATAGAGCATACGATTCTCGCTGTACACGAGGAATTTAAATAGCTTTATTTAATCTCGTTCAACTATTCTGAAATCTGTTTCAATATGCTCAATGTTGATAAATAAATTCTCTTTTAGGTAACTGGTGATGTTTTTAGCTAAGTGCCAAAATAGGACAAAAGATAGGGCATTAGTTGAAATACTGAATAAATAATAAAACTTTGGATATCATTAATCGCGCGTCAGTGTGCTGCGTGTATGCCACGCTATAATCAATGACAAAAGTTTTGGGACAAATTTGCACTTTTGACGCTTTTGCGCACACGCCAGACGATAATACAACTTCACCTGTCTGACCTTGTCCCCCACCCCTCTCCTCCCATAGTATGTTGAACTACTACCTGCAATTTCTTCTGATTTTCAACAACATAAAATTATGAAATAAATGATGTACTTTCCTATAAAAAATAAATGTGATATTGCACTTGCCTAGTTCCTGTACGACTTTCTCCCAGGCCTTCGCGGTCAATTGATTTCGGTGATGTATCCCAGACCACGTGACTCAAAACGAATGACCGAGGTGAAATATTCAGGCCTAGGAACTAGGCAGATATTGCAACTCTTCCTCCAAATAACATCCTGTTCAACCGGCTAACTAACGAGTCTGTTGAGGAGAGATTCAAATATATATCTTTAGAGCTAGTGTCTTAATGCAATCAAACTTACAGTTCATGAGTTTTTTAGAGAGGGATACATAATAATTATGGATAATTTATCTCAACACTTTTTAGCGAGGGACGACAGAGCGTGGACGAAAACTAGTAGTTGTAGTTACGTTAATTATTGGAAGGCTCGGGGGATACTCCCTTATATGGGCTATGTAGGTATGTGCGGCCTAAATGATATGATTTTCAGCCATTTTGGGGTAGTCAGTTGTTTCCATATCTCAAACAGCCCTCTCCCTTTTCACTTACACTCACATGAAGCAGATGAAGTGAGTGCAAGTCTCTTTAATTTTAAAGGCCAAAAAAAGTTCAATGTGACGAGGAGAATTCGATCCCGGAGAGCCAGGTCTGCAGACTTCTAGCCTAACCTCTAGACCACCGAGGATTCGCTGTAAGAAGTGGTTTTGATTTAAGTACTATACCGAAAACCCGAACCCTATAAAGAAGCTAACCATTAACCCTAACCCTAATCAGTATTTTCAGTGCTTAAGCCTAACCACTACGCTCAGTGCTTAACCCTAATCACTATAATCAGGGCTCACTACAAAATAAAAAATTACTTTGTGTGCACATTAAAACGTATTCAAGGGTGGTTTGAGATATAGAAACAAGTCCTGCTGACCCCATTTTGGCCGTAAGTAAGGTATCAATTTCGCCGTTTTTGTCATAAATAGGTTCTTCAATTGGATGGTGTCCTCATTGAAGAGACCATCAACAAAACTTCACAAATTATGTTTGCGACAATTTAACATTGGTCTGAATTAGGAAACTAATTATATGACAGGTCTGAAACAGGGTTTTTGCAACAACTGCACAAATTCTCGCGCGCTCATTGGCTAATTTTTATCGTCAATAAGCGGACAGACACATGAATCTATAATTAATGCGATGCGGCAACGAGCGAGAGCGGACAATTTGACAGTTTGGTATCGTAAAAAACGAACGAACGTCAGTTTGGCAAGCGTCTGTCCTGTTATTGGCACTGAATTTCGTCATAACATGTCAAAGTTATATTAAAGTAGTCTGCGGATCCACTTGGCTATCGCCTGGTTGTTCCACAACTACTTTCACAATGTTATGAAGAAATTCATGATCAATAACAGGGCAGACGCATGAAAAACTCACGTCATTTTGTTAAATTGATTTAAGGGTCAGGATATAATTAGCTTTATATCGAATGTTTGGTCAGGTCATAAATAGGGTAGAGAAAATCACCGATTTTGGTCATAAATAGGGTAAGAGTTTTGGCGGGAACCAGGCCTTGCACCCCATCAAATTTTTCTGAGGGTACTTCCCCCCTGCCTGGTTGGAAAGCTCTTTGAAACGTCTTTCTCGTACTTGAACTGAATTCATCAATTAACGTAACTACAACTACTAGTTTTCGTCCACGCTCTGTCGTCCCTCGCTAAAAAGTGTTGAGATAAATTATCCATAATTATTATGTATCCCTCTCTAAAAAACTCATGAACTGTAAGTTTGATTGCATTAAGACACTAGCTCTAAAGATATATATTTGAATCTCTCCTCAACAGACTCGTTAGTTAGCCGGTTGAACAGGATGTTATTTGGAGGAAGAGTTGCAATATCTGCCTAGTTCCTAGGCCTGAATATTTCACCTCGGTCATTCGTTTTGAGTCACGTGGTCTGGGATACATCACCGAAATCAATTGACCGCGAAGGCCTGGGAGAAAGTCGTACAGGAACTAGGCAAGTGCAATATCACATTTATTTTTTATAGGAAAGTACATCATTTATTTCATAATTTTATGTTGTTGAAAATCAGAAGAAATTGCAGGTAGTAGTTCAACATACTATGGGAGGAGAGGGGTGGGGGACAAGGTCAGACAGGTGAAGTTGTATTATCGTCTGGCGTGTGCGCAAAAGCGTCAAAAGTGCAAATTTGTCCCAAAACTTTTGTCATTGATTATAGCGTGGCATACACGCAGCACACTGACGCGCGATTAATGATATCCAAAGTTTTATTATTTATTCAGTATTTCAACTAATGCCCTATCTTTTGTCCTATTTTGGCACTTAGCTAAAAACATCACCAGTTACCTAAAAGAGAATTTATTTATCAACATTGAGCATATTGAAACAGATTTCAGAATAGTTGAACGAGATTAAATAAAGCTATTTAAATTCCTCGTGTACAGCGAGAATCGTATGCTCTATAGCTAAATAAAATTAATTTCAAAAATGCTCTCCATCCGTAAGAAAATATGACACCGTTTCTTAGCTACGCCGCTATCGATGAAAAAATGCAACTCTGTATATTTTGTCACACAAATTTCAAGTTCTACATAGTGTGTTATATTAGTATTTGGCTATAAAGGCTTCAATTTATAGCACTTGTTTCGGTTTAATGGTTCGCTAACTAATTTCTCTTCCGTTCAACGAATTTTACGATCTTGATTTTTTTGAGTTAGATGCTGGTTTGGTTTTTCCCGTTTTTAAATTAAACTTCAAGGAGGTTGGTGTGCGGTATAAAGTTATACGGCCATGGCTGTGAATTGAAAGAGTAAACTTGAAGCCGGAGTGGAAAGCACATCAAATAAAAGGTAAGCAAGATTCTTCGTAAGGGAACTGATGAAATACATTTCCTTGGCTTTTAAACAGTTACACTGTGGTTGTGAAATTATCCAAAAAATATGCAGCTAATCATTGCAAACTTACTTTTACCAAATACGTGAAGGTAACAAGACGAGCATTTCACTGAATAAATGATAGATAAATTGAAGGCATAGGTAGTAAATATTACTGTCATACATAAAGTTCCCGGTACCTTACTGGCGTACACGTTTTTTCCGGATCGTGTTTTCTATAAACGCTCTCATCTGGAAATATTTTAAGGTTAATCCTAAGCCCAAAGGGGGAGCTATGCATCATCCAGTTCACACAAAAGATAGTCAGATGATCTATGAATTAAAGAAGCTTTCATCAAGCATCTTCAACATCTTTTCTTTTAGTATCCACTATTATCAGTGTAATCGGGGAACTAAATGTACACCGTATTCCATGTTGAAATTGGAAGGCACAGTGAGCGACTAACAAAATTCAAGACGTGGAATACATTAAAATTCACACAAATAAATTGATGATCAACATTTCGCTTGATGCGATTATAATTTATCAACAATTTATCACGAGAACACAGCAAAGATTTGAATCAAAACGAGTAGCGACGGAATGAAATACCTTTGAAGCTAATATCAAGCGGAATTTTTACATAAACCCTTTCCTAGTGCCAAGCTTGCGGAAATGTAACTCCTCCGGTTGTTTTAGTTGTCATAAGATGCTTTAAACGTCCGTTCTAGAGAACCAGCGTCTCGATTCCACTGGAAACCTATCTATGTACGCTTTCTGCCAACTGAGACACTTATTCTTTGCTCAGTACTGTACAGCACATCAAAGTTTTTAAATAAAATAGGACATTTGACGCATGTTCGCTACGCGACAAAAAAGTCTGTTTTTTTGCTAGCGCGCGTCAATGAGTCCGGTAAGAGACTGGGAGAGTCTGTGAGACTGGGCATATAGATGTCCCCGGTAGGGCGTGCTACGCTGAGCGCGGTTAGTGTTTTCAGCGTTTTTAGCGCTGACCGCAAGAAAACGACCGTACTACCGTCTACATATTCTCTTTTTTCTATCAGAAAATTATTTCAATTTACGTTCAATTTGCAAATTTCTCTGACGACTTGGCGGTAATAAATCCCCAGTACCACAAAATAGGGTGCCATAGCAACGTGTTTGACCAAAGTGACTATGAACCGGGAACACATTGAATTGAATGATTCGATGAAACATTTTTACCAAAGGACAATTCAGGAGTCAGTCTTTTTGACAATTTCGAATCTTATTTTCTGAAGGGCTATCGATCTTGATCTTTTCATCGATAACTGAAGAAACTGTTTTTCTTTGTCAGTTTTTGCAGAGTGCCCAACGATGAGACTCTTTCGCTTCCCTCTGCGGTTGTTGTTTGCCGTGGCTATTGCTTGTACAGTTTTCTTGGTCACGGATTTGCTCTACGGAAACCAACAACAAACCACTGCGACAGATCCCTTCAAGACTATTCAAACTCCCTTTTTATCGAATTCTGCAAACGAACTCACGAAAAGTGATCCTCTTTCGGATAAGGATGATTTTATTGACTTAGATTTCCCCCCGACAACCGAGACCCGCAGAGATAATTTCCTGACAACACCGACGACCTCTTCGGATTCTTCCGATCGTAGGCGAAGTTTGCTGATCTACGGAGCCGACCGCTCGGGAACAACTTTTATCAGCCGAATGTTCAGCGAAGATCCTCAGGTATTCATGATCTACGAGCCTCTCTGGGTGACCAAGCGATGGAGAAAGACCGAGCCGGAGAAAGACTGGTCAAACAGCGAGCTGCAGTTGGTGAATGGAATCCTTAGTTGCAATTTTCCAGATTTTCCCATGGCAACACTATTTCTTGGCCATACTTCGAGAAATTGGGCAGCCGCTCCATTCAAGAATCCGTTCCAGACTCCAAACTTTTGCAACGTCTCAGACGCGGGTCTACTCTCGTGCCCAAACCTCTTACAAATGCCAAAATTCGCCCAGGAACGCTGCGCCACAAAGTACAAACATAGTGTCACTAAGGTGGCTCAAGTTCGCGTGCCTGACAAGATGCTGTCAAGTATTGTCCCTCAAGTGTTCTTAGATAACCCGGATACTGACGTCAAAGTCATTCAAATACTCAGAGATCCCGTGGGAGCCTGAACTCTAGGATTCAAATGGGATGGATACCAAAACACACTGCCCCCGGCTTTGTACGCCAGGTGCAATATCCGTGCGAGAAAATAGCGCAAAACGTGAAATACGGAAGAAGTCTGCCCGAGAAATATCAAAAAAAATATATGGAAGTGTATTATCGTGACATAGCTACGAACCCTGTGAAAACTGCATTGCGAATCTACAGCTTTGCCGGGTTTGAGATCTCGGAGGATTTGATTAAATGGATTGTTTATAACACGAGTCCGAGTGAAGAGGCACTGGCTAGGGAATCTACAAAGGTCTTTCCTCTGTTCGCAATTCTACTGCAAATGTTGAAAAATGGCGCAGTGCTCCGGCGGAGCAGAACCGAATAATTGAACGCGAATGCAAGGAATTAATGCAACTCCTAGGAATTGAAAACTGAGTAAGGTAGGACTTGAC
>JAHPZR010021935.1:0-10000 GCA_019787425.1 Platygyra sinensis
AGTTGATTCACTGCTTTGTTCTGCAATCGAAAACAAGCTTCAAATCTATTTTGAAACGGCATTCTAGGAATATCTACATGCATAACGTGCGTGTGGTCGCTACAGCCGAGCTTTTACACACTGTATTTTTGTTGTTTAGACTGAGGCAGACATCAATGTAAACATACAGGACTGTAGCGGGGAAATAAAACCACAAGTTTCTGCCATATGCAAATTTAGTACGCTTTTTACCGCCGGTCCGAAACGCAGAATTTGCCGTCCTTTTCTAAAATAATCATCGATGCCACGCTTTTGGATATTAAATTAAACAAGTTTCACTCAAAACTTACTGAGGCAACGATAAGAGTTCGATAAAACGAAAAAATTCCTCCATGCAAACGTGGCCAGACGGCCAGGCTAGACGCGACGATGGCGCCACTCGAAAATAATTTATCTTAAGATTGCGTTATTTTCATTTCGAACACTGAAAAACGGCTTCGCCAAAGCAGCGTTATTTGTGTCAAGAGTTGGAAAATCTCTAGTTTGAACAGCTGATATATTTTTTTGCGGCCACACATGGCAAATCGGAGCCATTTGACTATGATGAACGTGGCAAAGCGGCCCGTGTCAAGCCGGAATAGTGTTTCTGATTTCTCTTTTTGCTTCTGCCGTCTAGCCATTGGATCCTAGGCATTCGAAAATAAAAATGGCATCCGTTCACCCGTTCAACTTAACCGATCTATAAACAATACGTCCGTTCAGCCGTTCGGCTTAACCGTTCGAAAAAAATTTGCAGCCGTTCAGCCGTTCGACCCTGCCATTCAAAAAAGTTTGCATCCGTTCGGCCGTTCGACCCAGCCGTTCGAAAAAAATTTGCATCCGTTTACCCATTCGCCCTCAGCCGTTTGAAAAAAAATTACATCCGTTCAGCCGTTCGACTTAACCGTGCGAAAAAATTTGCATCCGTTCAGCCGTTCAACCGATCCGTTTCGAATGGCTTGTCTAGCCGTTTCTTATCCGTTCGCTTGCTGTGCGTTCAGCCGTTCGAACGGATACCGTAAGGAACGTTTTCGCGTGAGAGGTCACAATTGATGAGCTTGGACTTGATGGGAAAAATGTCAAAATTGCAGTTTCTGGTTTGGTGGAGGGCCTCTAAGAGCAGTTTGAGGAAGAGAATTGTGTTTACTGTAGCACCTGTTGATAAATCTGGACAGCCTCAATGTATTGAAGCTCTTACTACACCAGTAATATGCCGGCCAGCTGAAGCTGTAGAAATTCATCCAAGAAGATGGTCTCATCTTCAAAACATAGTATTTCCTGAAGAATTTCCTAGAGAGGAACAGGAGATTGATGTGCTTATTGGCTTGGACTTCTATTATTCCTTTGTGACAAGAGACATCGTAAAAGGGGGTTCCAGTGAGCCAGTTGCAGTTCGCACAACTTTGGGTTGGGTCTTCTGTGGTCCAACAGGTGGTCATGACCAAGAATGCTCTGTGTCTATGAATGTTCAAATTGGTGCTGAGGAACAATTGAATGAAACTCTTCAAAAGTTCTGGGATTTGGAGTCCATTGGTATTAGACCTGCTGAAAGTTCAATTTCTACTACTCATGCTGAAGATGTGACCTTGAAGAAGTTCAAAGAGACGCTAACATACAATGATGGTCGCTATGAAGTATGCTTACCATGGAAGGAAGACCGCGTTGCTTTGAAAGATAATTACCGACAAGCGGAAAGAAGGTTGTACAATCTAGAAAAGAAGCTACTCCACGAGCCAATGAAAGCTGCATCCTATGGAGAAGCAATTAACAAGTATGCTGAGAATGGTGTTGCTGAGGAGGTGCCTTGTGATGAAATTATACCAACAGATGGGCGTCCTGTGTTCTATCTCCCTCATCATGCGATCATTAGGGAAGACAAGCAGACAACCAAGACAAGAGTTGTGTTTGATGCGTCAGCAAGAGATAGCAATGGTGTCTCTCTGAACAGCTGCTTAGAGCCAGGCCCAGCATTACAGCCAGATTTGGTGGGAATTCTTCTGCGTTTTCGAAAGAATTATGTTGGTATTATGGGTGACATAGAGAAGATGTTTCTGCAGATTCGGTTAAAAGAGGAAGACAGAGATTCACACCGGTATTTGTGGAGAGATTTGGACCCCAAGGCCACGCCTAAGATTTACAGAATGACAAGGGTCACATTTGGAGTTGTTTCTAGTCCGTTTCTTGCCATTGGTACTATTCAAGAGCATGTGAGGAGGTGTAAAGAAACATTCCCTGTTGCATCGAGTGAAATTTTGAGGAACACTTACGTTGATGACTTTGCTTCAGGGAGAGACAATGTGCAGGAAACATTGAAATTGCAGCAAAGTGCTGCTGAGCTTATGCAAAAAAGCTGCCTTTAATTTGACAAAATGGTCAAGCAATTCGTCTGAGCTTATGGATGCCATACCCGAGAGGGACAGAGCAGCAGTTAGTCTTGTCAACCTGGAAAGTGGTCTAGCAGAAGCTCATCCAATCACAAAGGCATTAGGCTTGAAGTGGAATACAATAACTGACAACCTTGTCTTTGGAATTGATGTGGACGTTGTTAAATCGAAATCAAGACAGTGTACACTAAAAGAGAGGTGGCGTCTTTAGCAGCAAAGCTATTTGATCCGATTGGTCTAATCGCACCCTTTTTAGTGAGGTCAAAATTAATTCTTCAAAGTTTGTGGACCAAGGGTGTTGGATGGGATGAGGAAATTCCCATGGAAGTCTCATTGAAATGGAATCAGTGGATTCAAGAGCTTTCAGAACTTGAACACCTTCACATTCCAAGATGTTATACTGATTTGCCATTAGGTCAGAATCCTAAAGTGGAGCTACACGCATTTGGTGATGCGTCAGAAGTTGCTTATGCCTCTGCAATTTATCTGAGAGTTGTTCGTGAAGATGGAAGGGCATCTACCAGTCTTGTAATGTCCAAGACCCGAGTGGCGCCTGTAAGAAAGATTACCCTTCCACGCTTAGAGTTGATGGCTGCTGTAATTACGGCTAGACTTTGTACCTATGTCAAAGGTGCAATCGATTGTGCCATTAGCCGCATTGTTTGTTGGACAGACAATTCTTCAACTTTATACTGGATCAGAGGAGTAGCCTCACAATGGAAACCATTTGTTGCTAATCGTGTTATTGAAATTCAGTCACTGTTGGATCCCAGTGTTTGGAGGTATTGTCCAGGACCACAGAATCCGGCTGATCTACCCACCCGAGGTGTATCTGCAAGTCAGTTAAGAGAGAGTCATTTGTGGTGGAAAGGACCCTCTTGGTTGCAAGAGTCCGAAAAAGATTGGCCCAAGGATTTAAGGTCAAAACCTTCCAGTGAAATTGTTGACCCAGAGAGGAAGAGTAAAGTTTGTGTCAGTTGTGTTGTGCAACCGAAAGAGCCATTTATTGACTTCATAAGGTTCAGCAAGTATAGTCGCTTGATAAGAACTGTTGCTTGGATCAGAAGATTCGTTAGCAACTCAAGAGTGAAAGAAGAGGGAAGAATTGACAGCTCTTTAACTGGTCTGGAGATACGAAATGGAGAAGAATGGGCCATGCGCACGGTGTTGGTGTACATTCGCTAATCATTGACAAATGTCCAACTTTTACTCAAATATTTTTGTTATGGACTGAATAAAAACGAAAACAATCGCAGTCATAGATGCTCTGTTATATCAGCTTGTGGTGTAGCCGTTTGACTCTCCTGTCTTTTGCCGGGTTAGCGAGGAACGAGGAGAAAGGTTTACATGACTCACTGAAATTCTCGTAGGCGGCGTTACATTTCAATCGAAAACGGTGCAGAGTTTGTAGCGTTGACAGCGTTTGCAGCTTTTACAACGTGTCTAACGTGCGTTTGGTTTCCCAGAGTAAATCGTGCCAAACGTTCCGTTTCTATTGTTTCTATCGTTTGTTTGCCTTCTATCGTTCGTTTCGTTTGGAACGTTTAGTTGCTATCGTTCGTTTGGTTCGAACGTTTAATCCGTTTTGTCTAGACGTAAATTCTTAATCAAAACATCAAGCGAGAATTATTTTACAATATGACACCTACCACACTCCATTTAACGTTCAGAAAATTAATAAAGCTGGTTAACTATTCAATTTGTACACAAGAAAGTGCCAAAGCTGTGCCAAAATTATACAAAAGACCCATGTCATCGGTTGACATCGCGGGGGATTTCCAGGGACCCTTCACGTCGCGAAAAATTGGCTAAAAGTAAATAAATCATCTGTTTTCAAGTTTCAAAAATTTCAAGTGTTTGTTGAAAAACTTCTGCTGTCTTCTGCTGAAGTCAACATAATTTGCTCTATTAGCTACAATAAATGTCATCACAAAAAATAAGATATATCAACTGTTAAAGCATTTAAAGAAAAAAAAATATATAAATCGGAGAAAAACCTGCTTCATTCACTGTGGAATTTTGCTAGCTGTGGGAATCAAAGATTGTGATTGGCCAGCCTGTAATTGTATCTTATCAAAAATCAACAAACATGAGTCAACACAGACGTTTCGTTTGAGTTCCGTCTAGCTTTCAATTCGAAGGTACAAAAGTTTCGTGTGTAGTTTAGAATCAATATTTCTTCCCAAACACGCCTAAATGTAACAGAAGTTGACATGACATGAGTATAATGCTGGCACCGTAAACCACGACACTTTCAGCTGATCCCAAGTTCAGTGAGTTCAAGCCTCTCATGGCATTTGGCTTGTCACGCAAATTTCAGGAAGAGTAGCGTGGTTCCGGTTCAGTTTGGAAAGAAACATACTTCATCAGTCAGTCTTCCAAGTACCATTTTCAAGCGCTGTAAATTTACTTAAAACATTTTGCACGTTTTTACAATGCATTCTACAGTCTGCATTTTGTACTGAACGAATGTTGAACATTATCTTCATTAATTAAAATTATCTATGCGTTGGAAGAAACACAATTTGTTCTTCTTAAAATATGTAAAAATGTGCATTCGTTGGACATATAATTAATGCGCCAAAGTCGTGCCTAAACTGTGCCAAACTGTCAAGTATGTATGCAAATTCTGGGGGTATAACTTATGGGCGAATGTCATAAATGGAACAAATTAATTAACTTTTCTGTATTCCTCGTTCTAAATGATACATGTACTCAAAGTAGAAATGAAACGAACGATAGAAACGAAACGCACGATAGAAACATTGCAAACGATAGAAACGATCCAAACGATGGAAACGAAACGAACCAAACGAACGATGCAAAGGTTTTCACATGCAGGACCAAACGCTAATGTTTGAAGTTGAATTTCGAACCAAAACTTTGGTTGAAGAATATCGATGTAACGCTAGAAAATCAGTTTTATCTCTGATGATGTTGACTTTCTGTGAAAAATACTTATTGGACTTGATTCTGCAACTCATGTGCACCTTGATTTTCAAGACTTTTGTCTCAAAATTTTAACTTCAACGGAAATAATCTCAAAAATTTCAAGCGCGTTCACTCCTCTTTTTATCGTTAATTTCATGTATGGTGTTTTCATTTTGTTTTCAATTAAAAGTAAGTAGATATTCAGCAATTGTTTCATTAGGAGATAAATGCACATATGATTTACTTTCCTTTTATGTTGTCAGATTGTTCTAGCCGTCCTTCAATTTTATAATCCACCGTGTTTTTTAGCGTTACATATTTTGTAACGGCTCTGTACACCAACACCGTGCGCATGGCCAATGGTTGGTATCTCAGGTACAAGCAGCAAGTTTTCCTGAAGAAATTGCGTCAAGTAAACAGCATGGTCTAGTGAAGGACAGCAACCTGGCCAATTTAAACGCGTTTATGTGTCCAACTAGTCACTTTCTTCGTGTTGGAGGAAGAATTCACAAGTCACTGTTACCAGAAGAGGAGAAGCATCCTATCATCTTGCCTTCTAACCATCCTGTTGTTAAGTTGTTGATTGAGGATGTTCATTGCCGTGAACTCCATGCTGGAGTTGAACATACTTTGTCAGTTTTGCGACAGAGATTCTGGTTGATCAAAGGACGATTGACCGTCCGTCAGACACTAAGGAACTGCCTAATTTGTCGCCACTACCAAACAAAGCCCTTTGGTCAGCAGATGGCACCACTTCCTGAAGACAGAATTAAGCCTGCACCACCGTTCACTAACGTGGGTTTAGACTTTGCTGGGCCTCTGTATTTGAAAGACAGTGATGAAAAAGTCTATATCTGTTTATTTACATGTGCAGTTACCCGTGCAGTACACTTGGAGTTGGTATGTGATATGACGACTGAGCAATTTCTCCTTGCTTTGAGACGCATGATTGCAAGAAGAGGAATGTGCAGCATTATTTGGTCAGATAATGCAAAAACTTTCAAGGCAGCTAACAAGGAGCTACTGCGATGTTGGAGAGTATTGGAATCAGACCAGACCCAAAGTGCTTTGTCTGAAAAGAAGATTCAGTGGAAGTTCATTGTGGAGAGAGCTCCATGGTGAGGTGGTTTTTATGAACGGCTTGTAAAGAGTGTCAAGACGCCACTGAAGAAACTATTTGCCAAAGCAATGTTAGATGCCGAGCAGTTAACTACTATTTTGGCTGAAATTGAAGCACAGTTGAACAGTCGTCCTCTTACTTACCTTGGTGCAGACCCTGATGACTACAGTGTGATCACCCCTCCACAGATTCTGATTGGCAGAAATCTTCAAGCGTGTCCGACTAAAGACACTCGTGTTTCAGAACAGACGTCAAGAGCCCTCACCAAATGTTTTCAGTATCATCACAAGCTTGTGAATGGATTTTGGAAGCGTTCGCATGCAGAGTATCTGAAATCCTTGACACCCCTAAAGAGATGGTATAAGATTGGTCGTGAAATCCGCAAAGGCGACTTGGTCCTTGTGAGTGAGGATCGCGTAGCTCGGGGTCAGTGGTCACGTGCACGAGTGGAAGACACCCACACAGGCCACGACGGTCTTGTCCGGTCCGTTACTCTGCGTACCTCATCTGGAAGTCTTACTCGTCGGCCAGTGCAGCGGCTACACCTGTTTGAAGCCTGTGATGCGGACTTAGCTGCTGAACTTACTTGAACTTTATGAGACTTTGTTGAACATTTTAGTTAAACTTTATTGAACTTTGTTGACAAGTTATATGTAGTGATGCACTCCCTGCATCGGGCGGGAGGATGTTCCGAACTGAAATTTGGTGTGTTGTGGACTGGGTCCGAGTCGGAAAACAAACAAATGAAAGCTCGACGTTCGGGTTGAAGAGCGGATGTGTAATCTGTTAATTTATGTTGTGTTTATGGAATAAATCGTTCAATTACATTGAACAAACAAGGATTGAAAAAAAATAAAGAATAATAAATAACTAAAACTTTCATCAGTGGGGAGACGAAATACAAATATTATGATACACTTATTTATTATCCAACTGCACTTCGCAGAATACAAATAACACTTAAGACGAGTACAAGTATCACTTGGTATTTGTACTTCAGAGGACCTGTTAGACAGGTTTCTTGCCGTTGACCAATCAGTTAGCTGGATTTCCTGCGCCAATTCCATTCCGCTTCCGCTGACAGACTGTTTCGAAGAATTAAAATACTGCTACTTGACAGGTTCAATCACTGTTGGATGTGTTATAATAAATTCAACAAAACAAAATACCTTGCAAACAGTGAAAAAAACTATGGTGTTACTGTCTTGAGTTGCACTAATATGCATTTAATGTCGATACCCATTTTAACATTTTCTTTTTAAAATTCAATGTTAGGGAAACATCTACTAATCGTGTATGTGTATCAATTTTATTGTAACCGAATCTACATACAGGAAAAACTACAGGATTCCAATTATATGTTAAAAATCGTAAGCCACACATGTTCGCATCGCGGGCCCATTTTTTTGACTTAGAGGGAAAAATTTTACAATACATTCACAAAGATTTGCTGATTTTTTTGGCTGAGAGTGCCTAATCCAGACAAGGCGAAAGTAATGATTTTTGGCAGCCAAGGAGTGTCTTCAAAATTATTGGACTTTAAATTATCCCTACTAGGAACCTGGCTCAATCAGTCAAAGACCTTGGAGTAAATTTTGATCCAATGCTATCTTTTGATAATCATATTTCTAATGCAGCATCGTCTTGCATGTCGTAACTATCTCAAATAAGTCACATTAGATTCATTTTTAATAAGCAGTTGCTTGAAACCATAATAAACATGCTTGTTTGTATTAAATTATATTACTGTTCGTTAGTATGGTCATCCACCTCGGCCTGTAATGTTTGTAAATTACAGTAATTCTACTATTCAATACGTTCAAAACTTTGCCGCGCGAATTTACGATCTGCAACGAATAGAAGTATGACCATATCTCTCCTGAATTAAGAAATCTACGTTGGCTGCGGTATAACACAACTGTTTTGTCGAGATGCTATCTTGACATTGAAATGTATGATGGGTCAAGTGCCTGAGTACTCAGTGACCTCTATGTTAATAACAAGACGCAGCGTATCTGGACGTTCGTATAACCAGGAACTTTTAACGGCTAAACATTCCTCTTCAAACTGCAACAGGACAGAAAATGTTTTATTGTAGAAGTGTTTCGACCACTTTCTGAAGATTTCTGAAGGTTCTCCAAAATTGTTCTGAAGGCTAGACGAACGTTTCCGAACATTTTCCGAATATTTCCGAGGAGGGACCGATAATGTTTCGATCATACCGCAACACATCTGAGTACTTTTTAAGAGACTATGTAGCTATAGTAATGGCAATCTTCAGACTTGTGAAAACAACATGTTATGTTCACGTGTGAAATAAATATAGATTACTTCATGGAAAGTGCGCACGTACGGTATTTACGAACGAGTTGTTGACGTATCAGAGAACGAATGGGTGAATGTAGCGAACGAGTGAGTTTTCTGATACAAAAACAACAAGGGCATAAATACTGTACAAAGCACTTCCCATGCTGTAATTTGGTTATTTCATACTTACTGAGATTTTCAACCCCAACCAGATTTTCACCCTTCAATCGGCAGAACAAATATCAAGTTATGTTTTTATTCCGTCTGAGTGTAAGCACTTGGTCGCTTCTTCAGATCCTAGTGAAAATATTTTTCGTAATGTTTACCTCGCTTCACCTGCGTTTAATTTGTTTCCCTTGCCTTGCTCTTTTTAAGTTGTTTCCTTCAGTTTAGAAATTCGCTAACCAAGCTAACCTCGCGTCTCGTCGGGGTTTTGTCGGAGTCTTTTTGCTCTGTTCTTCCTGGATGTACTTTTTAATGGGTTTATCTAAAGCGATAAACCTGTTCAAACTTTGTCTGTGGTTTATGGGTAGTTTTCAAGAAAACTTGAGTAAACTTGTTGAAACTCTACAAACTTTTGTGAATGAAGATAAGAGGCGCCAACAACAACATGAACGCGTTTGCGAACTGACTGATTCATTTTGACAGCTGATTTCTGATTGGATGAAACGCTTTTCCCACGTGTGAGAAAGTCGTTTTGCGATTGTGATTGGATGAAGAAACTTTTGTCGGAGTTTTTCATGCGAGCGATTCTATCCGAAAATCTCAGTAAGTATGAAATAACATGTTATTTTCACGTGTGAAGATATCATGTTTACGCGCGAACACTCACCTGGTATTTCACTGGTGTTTATATAATAAAACAAGTTAGTATATACACACTCGGTGACCTTGGTGTTTTAAGCAATCTGATTGGTTCGCTATCTCTGGCTAATTAACAATTAGACCCGTAGCCCGAAAGGGCTACGGGTCAATAGCCCATGAGGCGAAGCCGAATGGGCTATTGACCCGTGGCCCTTGAGGGCGAAGGGTCTAATTGAAGGCTTCGGTGGAAAAAGGGCGTTAGGTTTTTTACTGAAAAGTGAACTTTGTCGAAAACGCTCCAAATTTCGCATGCAGTTTTGTTTCCGTGTGTCAAACAATGTTCTGCATGTTTTTTCCCTGAAGTTTGCTTCCTTTTTGAGATATAACGTATGCAAAAAAACACATTTTTCCAAGGGCATCCTCTGGGGACCTTTTG
>JAHPZR010021935.1:17500-27869 GCA_019787425.1 Platygyra sinensis
TGCCCTTCTGTTTGGAATAATCTGCATGAAAATTTAAAAAGTAGTTTTGCATTTATTAAAACAAGCAATAAAGGAAATTTTCTTATCCTCTTATATTTGATGCTAGCCTAGTATTACAGCATTGCATAGAAAGAAGTTAGTCACCCTTATGTCAGCCTTTTAGACAACAACAACAACAGCTTTATTTATCCCTTATTTAAAATTAAAATTACATTAAATTACAGTGACATGTTAATTAATTTAACAAAGAAATAAGGGTAACTGACAACCTGAAATAACCTGAAATAGTTATATCAATAGTTAGAGTTGATATACTGCTCACTTTCAATCGGTAAAGGCCCCGATGCTGACGACTTGAAGTGCAGTTTTAAGAAGTGACTTATCGATATCTGCTACAGCTAAGGAAAAGGGTGGATTCATTGATCAAAAAACGTTGCAAGACTGCTGGAAAGTATGGATTTGATTCTTGTTATCGCCTAATTGTTGAAACGCAGAGCCTCAATCAGCTCACTAGCGAGGAGCAGAGAATTTTGTCAGAAGACCATGCAAAAACACAGCTCTGCTGTTGCTAAAGTTCACTATCAAAAGCAACGATCCTGTGAAGTTGCTTTGAAGGGTCTCGAGTGCCTACAGAAACTTCAAGGTTCCAAGGGTTCAGAAGTGGGCGAGGACGTCCACGCAAGACTCGGAGATTTGACGTCCGAGGCCGGGCCTTCAGTTGAAAGAGTGCAAAATATCAGCTCCTCCCCCAAAAAGGACCCGCTGCCTAAAAGAATTTTGCGCTCTCACAACAACGTTCGTCGCGTTTTGAAATTTACAAAAGAAGATGACGATTTTCTAAAGGAAGGGATAACTAAGCACGGGTTTGGACAGTGGACTGCTATTTTGAGAGATGACGATTTCCAATTTCAAGAGGGAAGAACAGCGGACTCCTTAAAGAAAAGGGTCTGGAATGAAAGTGGCCCTAGTTTAAACATCCTCATCGTCATATATATATCTGACATCGGATCTCATTTACACCGGAATTGATAAGGAAAAAACTTTGACCAAGGACACATTTTAAACATAACCAAAAATCTTATAAATTCAGATAGCTTTGGTATCAACAATGGTTGCCATGGCAACGGCGACATGGCAACGGCGAAGGAGGTCAAAGACACCCTATTTCGATCCATCTTAAGAAATGTAAATAAATGAGATAAACTGTAAGCACAGTTGCATGTAAAAACACATCCTTTTAACTCGAAATTCACTTACATAGCCTCTTACAAAATAAACGTATCTCGCGTAGTAATCAATTTATGAGCTAATTCATGCAATCCAAGGAAGGAAAAGAAAACGATTCTCGACGGACAACTCAAAGTCTGCTACTATTGTACTGATGTAGCATAAAAGTGAACTCTTAATCGACTGGCTGCTAAGTTGTCTGCAGGGAAGTCTTGCTCTCTTCATGCTGTAATGATTTTGTCAGAACAAAGCAGAGTTGCTCCTGATTTAAACGAATCGAAGATGTGATATCACGGGGAATAAATTTGAAAATCGCAAAAACTTAAAAAAGAAAACAAGCAGAGTTTCATTTAGTACCTAACATTGCGACGCTTTTCTTAGACCAATAATGGCTTTGTAGCGGCGTGTCAAATACTCTGAGCCATAAATAATCTTTTCATGATGTCCATCGCATCAGTTTCCTTTAATAATAGGCCACGTTCGATATATCAATATTCAAGCATGGCTCCGAGGCTTTCGGGTCAAAATTGCAAATTATCAAGTTTTTTTTGTCCCTCAATTCCCAAAAGAGACTTAGATACAAAGAAAACAACACCAAATATAGAAGTTTGACCTGAAAGCCTCGGAGCCATGCCAGAATATTGATATATCAAACGTGGCCTATTATCTATCAAGATAATAGGTGCCATTGATTTTATTATCTGGTGATTACATGACTTCAGCTGCAGTCACACTGCACTTAAAGCATGCAAACAGCGAAAGCAAGTGACCAGATCAAAGGTATTCATCTCGCTAACAATATCTTGGTAGCAATTTTTTCATGAAACAAAAAGTTAGCCCTGCTCATTTGAGTTCAGAAGCTGTGAATGAGAGTCTGATTGTTTAGTTTCAAGGTCAAGATCGAGCTGCAACGATAAACAATGGTATACCGCACACAAAAAAAACACAAATTTTTTCAGCAAGAGTTGCCCATTGAGGCTTTAGTTAACAGTAAAGGGAACAAAGACTCCAGTAAAATCAAAACATGTATATACAAGGGCATATCTAAAAAGAGAATTTTCTATTCATTCTGTAGAAAATCATAGTAGTCTCGAAACCTTATTTCTTTGTAAGCTAAAACTCTTCTGAAATGCCACTGAAGTCCACAAATGCAACAGTTATGACAGAAAGTCAAGTCAACTGAAAAAAGAATATCTTTCTTGCACGTTTCTGCAAAATCCGCCAGATCCGTCCTATATACTGCTTTATAAGAGCACTTAAACTTACAGTTTGACATGACTGTTAGCCAATTGATAATATTTCCAAACAACAACGGATGTCACGGATTTTGCGTATGTCAGTGCTGCAGCACTTAAAGGGGCTAGGTCACGGCCTTGCGCAAGGGGACTGGGTACGAACACGATTGAAAAAAAGCTGAAAGTCTTTTTTCAAAATTTCCGCCATTGGCGTCGAGTTGAAAGCAATCTGTTCAATCCTGAGCAATCGCGGTGTCGAACTTCTCCAATCGTTTAGCAGCTTCAAGGGCATTTATCAAACTTTATTTTGACGTAGTTATTTTTACCTTTCGCTGGACTTTTCGGTTATAATTCCGATGTCATCCTCTAGTGGTGGAAGTCGTGGTGGACGAAGGGCCAACTCAGGCCGCCAGATTCTCACCCCAGACAAGCTTTTCCTTCGGAAAAAAATGCGTGAGTCTAAATTTACGCGAATAAGAGTCAGCAAAGACATTCATTCAACGTGGAACACGCTTAAGAGCAGCAGCACCTTCAAGACAGATTCGACATTCGCTGCTCATTTGTTGTCGTTGGAGCTTCGACGAAGAGAAAGGTGAGTAAGATTACGATTCATCGATTGTGTTGCTAATGAGAAAAGGTTATACAAGACTCGACAGTTCTAATGTTGCTATAAATTTTTTATTTATACGTCTTTACTTGACCTCCTCGTCAGTTACTAAAAATAGCGTGACCTAGCCCCTTTAACTTACAGTTTGACATGACAGCTGCCTAATAAATAAGACTTTTCTAAATGTAGTGGATTTCACGGATTTTGCGGATATGAGAATCATTATTATTACTAATACCTCTCTTTTTTACTGTAAGTATCTAATAACAATAATAATTTACTTTTCTTTTTAACTGTAAGTATAGATATATATTTTAAAAAAGCATTTCTGCGAAATCCGTGAAATCCGCTGCATTGGGATATTTTTGGAGACAGTCTGAACTTCCAGTTTTACATGGCAGTCTGAAGCAGTACCGCCAAATCCGTGAATACCGTCCTATTTGGATCTTTTTAGAGAGGGCTGGACCTTCCAGTTTCAAATGGCAGTTGGCCACTTAGTAAGATATTCTAAATACCACGGATTTTAAGGATTTAGCGGAGATATGAATATGTTAACTATGCATTCTTCTCTTTATTACTGTAAGTATCCCTTATAAATATTACATTTATTCTAAAAGACATTTAAGGAACGGGGACATTTGGGAAACGATCCATATCCATTTCGCGCCAAATGTCTTCCTTTCCTTCATCCAAACGTTCATTTTCTTCTGTGAGTCACCTTCCTTGTCTTCTTCGTGTCCTTCCTTGTGTGATTCACTCTAGGTCAAACTGTAACAGCCGTAAAGTGCTATCGTTTATTCGTTTAGATCAACGAGGGAAACGCTCGACACTGTTCTGTTTACAATACGAAAATTCGTGTTACCGTAACCTTGATTCATGAGTGTTCGTAATGTTCAATTCCTTTGATTCTCCGTAAGATCCTTAGCAAATGTCAGTCCGGTTAGTGTTCCTTTGACCATACACAAGGGAAATAAACGTAGTCAACGAAAAACGTGTAGCGCCGAGGTTTGACCTAAACTGGAATGAACCTCGATCAAATCACGTGTCCCAAACGCTCGGACAGACTGGTCCGATTACACAGGATAACCAAATGAAACTGGCATTTACAGGAACACAAAAACGAGGAACAGTCGATACTAGAGGAACATTCCTTTTGGAATATAGGAACAGCCAACGAAACTTAAAATCAGTGAAAAAATGAGAAAACGACTACAGAAAAAACTCCAAAAAGGGTAAGTCAAGCGCTTAGGAGAAATGGAAACCATCATTAAAATTTGGTGAAGTTTGTTCCGCTCAAAGGCAGCAAAACGTGCAATAATAAAATTTTGGGAAATGTATAGGAACTTGAGACGCTTCGCAGCTTGTCACCACGTGCAATATCTCCGCTGACCGGTATCGTGGATTCTCAAGGAACTCATGCGGACGCGGCTGTGGACGCGAGAAAACGGATTCCTACATAGGAGGGTAGGCAATTTGAGATTCAAAAGTTAAAAGAAAATCGAAAAACTGCACTTGCTAACTTAACTTAACAGATTAACGTAATCTTGCCCTTGCTGGCAGATTTTGAGAAGGAAAAATAAGTGCGTATTGAAGTTGTTCTGTTAGATGAACTGTTCGTGAAAATGCAAGAAGTACATGATATGTATCTCAGTGCTTTGGATGACGAGAGTGAAATTGAATTAGCGCATCAATGGTATGACACTCGTGATAAAGATGTGTTTCGATCAAAGCAAAGAATTAACGACTATCTGCACGAAGCAAAGAAGCTTCGTAGTGGTTTACATGACACAAGCTCAGTGAAATCTAAATCATCTCGTCATTCAAGGGGCTCCCATTCCTCATCGTCTACTAAGTTAAGGTTAATCGAAGCAAAGGCTAGAGCTGCAGCTTTAGAGGTTGAAGCAAGATTCTTAAAGGAGAAACAAGCGTTGAGAATGGCTAGTGAAGAGCTTGAGCTCCGACAAAAAATTGCAGAGGCAAAGGCAGAAGAAAGGACGTATGAGGAGTTTAATGAAGAACAAAATCTCGATGGCATGCATGATTATTTGGAAGACGCTAAGGATAAACTTACCTCTACTCCCTTCTCATCGGAGGCAAAACCTAGCAATCAGATTACACTAAAGGTGCCTTCTGTGAAATTCCAAGGTTCAGCCTTTGTTAGTACCGTTACAGCGACCCCTCCTGTAACCACGCCCATCTTTGTTAGCACGGCTAGCATGAACCCAGCTGCTCAACCCTTTGTCTCAAGGAACAATCCCATAAAAGGAGAAGACCACAGAGAAGAATATGGGACACCTACTGATACCAAACCATCTTGTAACAATAAAGAAGAGTATACGTACACATTTGAAAGGGATCCAAGTTGTGTGGAAAGTGCGAGGCCAGACCAAGACTATCTTGAAGCAAGTGCATTTGTAAAGTTTTTCAATTACATCGTCGATCACATAGCCAAGTGCAGAATAAACTACTGTTGGACCAAGTTATGTCTCTTCCTTGACGTCCGTTGTAAAGTCCTTCGAAGTAGATCCCCATGTACCAGGAATTTGTGACAAGATTCCGTTCCCGCAAGCAAAGCAGTGCTCTCCAGAGCTAGATTTCCCCAGTTGTCAGTGCAGTTCACCGTTTAGTCAGAAATTACAGCGCTTGCAGGAAAAACCCTTCGTCAAAGCAAAAGACTTCCAGGCTTTGTAAGTGTTTGCAAGGCATTTTCATTTGGCCAGTTTTTTTTTTTCTCTGTCGTCCTTGGTTCTCTTCTGACCTAATGACAGAAAGACCAGATACAGAGCATGACTTCATCAGAAATACTGCAAGGTTCACTTTCTCTGTGAATCCCCTGAAGAACACAAGCGAGGACAAGATCGCAAAGAAAGTCACAGTCAAGCACCACAAGACTGCTATATATTAAGGATCATGACTAATTATACTCATTGCACTCTTTTGCGAGTTTTTGAAAAAAGCGCATTTTCATAAAAGAACAAATTTACAACGTGGGACTTAGAAACTCCAAGACATGTTTGCATAGTTTCATCACTTATAAAATATTTAAGGGCTGGAGAATTCGATCATTACATGGGAATAATCAATGTAGGTCTTTGTAAGAACAGGTGCGTCTTTAGAAAACAAAATATTTCTTTGTCGTGTAATGAAAAAAGCACGTTTTCATAACAGAACAAAGCTACAATGTAGGACTTCGGTTGCGTGGAAAATAATGTTTACTCTCTGTATGCCTTGCAACTAATTAGAGGCGACAAATTCAACACTAAATAATCAACGTAGGTCTTTGAAAGAACACGTTTAGCTAATGTTGGAATAAATGAAGTGTAAACTTTCAAGGTTTTGTTCATTTACCACAGACACTTAAGCTTTGTTAACCTGGTTTGCAAAAAGTGAACTAATAAAGATAAGCGATCATTTGTTACGACTCTTTAACACACTTCGTTATGTTTCTAAGGCAGCGAATGACTTTTCTTTGTGTACCGTTCTCACATGAGCGTTTGACAATGAAAAGAACAGGTGTTTGATGTAAACGACATCAACAACGTTTACACTTCGTTTGTTAAGTCTTTAAAAAAAACAGATGTGTTTCTAAGCCCCTGTTTCAGAGTAGCAATTGAATCACTCAATGTACATTTTTGATCGGCTTAGAAACAGCTATCCAGTTTTCAGATAGTGTATAAAAAGAACTCCTCCCTGTTAATAGCACTCTACCCACTTGCACCGAGCACTGAAATCCACGATAGAGAGCTGACACTGCACATATGGACGAACACGTGAGTAAACAAAAAACTTTGTAGATAAACAAGGTCTTTCATGGAATTGAGTCTAGTTAATCCCTATTCAAAGTTCATATTCATACGGACTTGAAACATTTATGTCTTACTGTTATAATTTTGGACGTCACACATGAAACTGTCTTTTTTATAGAGCTATTGGGACTGGCTACCCTGGGAAATTACAAGATTTTATCATTTCGCTCGCAGTATCGCAACAACTTATAGACCTGAGGAGACAAAATCATCGGAAAATCCTACATGACGAGCTCCGCACTTATCATAAGCTAAAAGAAGTGTGGACATTTGGATATATCAGATACAGGATAGAACCAAGCCTGTGGACTAATTGCCATCGAGGCCATATAAAAGGAACAGAAAACGCATCTAGTTGTGAAGGGGTGCTATGTGGACCTTGAAAATACAAAGAGAGAATTTTTTTGGGCAACAGGATCAAGTAGGCCCATCTATTTTGTTTTGGTTTTATTAAAGCATTGGATTCGAAGGAAATAAAAACAATAAAGAAAGGATTCAGCTATGGAATGCCTTGACCATGCAGCTTTCACTTTTACTACGTGACAAATAAGATAGCACTTTGTAAATTTCTCCAGAAGCTACTGTCATTAATTTAATTTCAATTTTGAGCATTTCTTGTGAGGTTGGGTAATTGAAGTGAATTCTTAAGCCGTGTTTTTTTTGAAGCAAGTTACGAGATGTGAAGGAAAATCAACCCTTTACCGAGAGAAACAGGAGCATGCCAGAACTTGCAGGGGAAAAACCCAACCATTGTAAAATTAGCCGTGGATAACTTAAACCTCCCATTGTGTGATTCACATGGCTCTGTTTGATTGTGCTGTACTCATAGCACAAACAAATTGCATGTCACTATTATTACGAAGGAAAGATGTGTCAGTTCGTTGAGGAGGTCGCAACACTATCTGGCAGCTAAGAGATATGGGACAACTGCTTGAGACACAATTATTCTTTGACTCGCTTGTGGTCTGTTTTAAGTTTTCCCATTTCACCTGTCGTGTGGTTCCAATATTTTCGGGAGCTGAAGGACTAAGGGTGAATCACCCAGGGAGATAGCACCCTGTACATTCATAGAACTGTGTTTATGCCCTGACACAATATTTAATGAACATATACATTTGACACTGTATAGGATGTTTTTTTCAACACCCCCTATTTTGTTCATTATTTTCTTAGAAGAATTAGGTTCAGATTGTTATTTCTCAAATTGACAGCTTACAAGGACCGAATAGCAATTAAGACTTGGGTATAGTATCCATCACTCAGATATCCTTCACCACAATGGTATGTACTGCAAGTCATGAAAACCACTCATTTTTCAAAAATCTTATTCCTTGTTCTAATAAAGGACTTTTACAACCTCAATCGTTTCTTGGCTTGCATGATAGTAGTAAAGAAAGCTTATCTGGGTGGTAGCTAATTAGAGAGGGATGCACATCATTAAAAATAGGCTGGCCGGATGGGGGCGAGAGTTATTTGTGAAGATTGCCAGAAAAGTGAAGCAGTCGAAAAAAAGGCGGCCGAACAGAGGAGGGAGGCTCAAAAACTGAAAAACTTTCTGGAGGAGCTCAAACAGAAGACAAAGCATAATAAAGAGCAGTGTGAGGGCATGTTGAATCAAGCCTGCCAGGTTGGCAAAGGAGGTGAGGAGTCCTTGTATAAAACCTTGTTTGGGAGGCTGGTGCACAGGATCTGAAGTCAACAGCTCCATGCATCCAGTCAATTACCAATCATTATAAACCAGATGTACCACTTTTTCGATGTTGAGCATGAGAACTGGGTGAAAAGCAAGTGCCAGTACTGTTGCATTGAAAGGAACTTTGCCTGGAACCTGTACAATGAACTAATATCAGTCAAGATGAACATTGTCTGGGAGAGAGGATATAAGCCCCCTGAGGAAAGCGAAACATTTGACAAGTTAGTGCTCTGCTATGAGTTTGAGCCCTTCCACAATCATTGGAATCAAAGGCAGAGAAGGATGGCAAAGAGACATAATTATGGAACTGACAAGATATTATTAGGAGTAGTTTAATCAAGGTGAAGAGATAGAGGAAATGCGTTACAGGATTGATAGAGACTATAGTCTTCACAATTGTTTACCAGAAATGTCGAAATGAGAAATCACCTACAAGACCAGCATCGCCCAAGAAGATATGAGTTACATCCCTTGCAAATAATTAGAAGTGAGAGATCCAACATTACATGGAAATAATGAACTTAAAGTGTTTCAAGTGAGCAGCACAAGGAAAGACTTCTTGTAATTGTTAGCTTTTTTCTTTATTTCCAATGCGCTTCAGGAAATGATTACAACTAACATTGAACAGCATATAAAGCATATAAGCATGCCTAAGTTTCACTTCCCATGAAAGTGAATAACTGCTGAAACGTGCTGTAAACGTATGTTACAAGAAACGCCTAAATGCATGTCTTATTGCGTGTTGTTACATTTTGGGGGCCATACGATTACCACTGCAATAACATATGCATCTAGACGTTTCTTGTAACGTCCGTTTACAGCATGTTTCAGCAGTTATTCACTTCCATGGGAAGTTAAACTTAGGCACGCTTATGTGCTATATATGCTGTTAAATGTTAGTTGTACTCATTCCTTGAAGAAGTCTCAGATAGAGACGAAACGCGTTGGAAATAAACGAAAATGCTTACAACTACGGGAAGTCTTTTCTTGTGCTGCTCACTAGTCTTCGTTAAAAAATTGTATTAGCTACCTAGAAGGCGCCACATGGAATATCACGATCAAGGCTGCAATGGACTCAAGGAAAAACCAAATCACTCTCTCTGAATAGAAAGAGTAGAGAAGTTTCTCTTGAATGACAAAGGAGTGCACGAGAATTGCAAGTTGCAGAACTCGGAAGCATCGAAACCGCTACTAGGGCCAAACCCACTGAAAGCCCTGCAGATGTTAAACTGGACTAGGCGTTTGTGTCTCTCCTCGAAGAGAAAGTTTATGTATTGATAGACACTGAGAACGCTCTCTCCCAATCCCACAGGAGGATCAAAAATTTGGAAGAACAACTCCAGCAAAAGACGGTCCAAAAAGGTCTGAAGATTAAGCCTGTCAAAGCTAAAAGCAAGTCAGAGGATCTTCAGAAAAAGTTTGACAACATTCTCCATGAAGTAGAACTCAAACTTCTGGATGTCACACTGGAAGGCCTATGCAAAGAAGTTTTTGAGACTGAACACTCGGTTGATCACTGTAAAGAGGATATTAAAGCCACTATTGATCGATGGAGATCTTTGTTTCCTCTCAAGGACAAAAAATCCACTGGAAAAGCTGACTTATTGGCCAAATACACCAATATTCTACTTTCAATGCATGGCTAACAAAACATCAAAAGCTCTCCTAGACGCCCTGAGTAAAGAGGAAAAGGTCAAGGCACAACCTGGCATGGAAACCGAATTCACATTAACAAAAGAATCTGTCTGGGATATCGTTCAGGCTGAAGTTCAACGTCTTAGTAGCCAAAAGCGGCCACAAA
>JAHPZR010021937.1:0-13197 GCA_019787425.1 Platygyra sinensis
AAAGTAATGCAAACAAACTTTGTCGAAATTCCTGGCTTTTTGGAGCTTTTCGAAGGAATTTCGCTCCACGCGATATTTCTTCGACAAATCGCGATAGTTCGCCGCACTTTTGCAACACCTATTGTTTGGAACAGCCCGATCTTTCGAGCAATATTTCACGGTGCACGGTAGTTTGCTGCGATCTTTTGCGCGACAATTCGCTCCTCGTAAAAGTTTGTAGCGAACTTTCCTGGGAAGATTTGAGCGCTTTCGAGCAAAGTTCGCAGTGAAGAAACTTGGCGAAAGAGCATTTCCTTATTCAAGCTGTAAATTAATCGATCAACTTCTGTTAACAACTTACCTTTTTAGTTAGTCTCCAAGAAGTACTCAAGAGTGGGCTTGATCCCAAAAGTAAAAAGCAATACTGTTTGTTTTTTTAAACAAGTTGATTCGAGCGAAAAGCTGTTTCGTGAACGCCATGTACGTTGTATAAAACAAAACGATTTTTCCTGCTCACCCCAGTCCCCGTGAAGGTGGTGTTGTTTGTTACCATAGTGACGCATTGTGAATAGCGAGCAGGCAACACACTTCAAGTAAGGTTATTCGCTTTCAAGCGCTTGTAATCATGCCGAAAGTCTCGAATTATACGAGAACTCGAATTGAGCTCCTTGACAAACAAGGTCTCCCCCAGTTGGGATATTGAGGTCCATAAAAAACAAAGGTTTGGTCGTCAGCTTTTCAAGTGTTACACGAATCATCAAGAAGCTTCAGATTACCGCTCTGTGGCAAATCTACCGCGTTCTGGCAGACCTGCAAACCCGCTCAGATTAAAAGTTCATGTTAAGATTTTTGTTTGAGTTTTGAAAATTAATGTACAGTGGAACCCCATTATAACAAAGTGCCACAGTACCAAAAAAAATGTTCCTTATAGCGGGGTCTTCGTTATAGCGAAGACCTTGTTATAACAAATTACCTGGTTAACAGCAAAAATATTCGTTATAGCAGGGTAACTAAGCTGGACGGAGCAAGCTGAACAATGAAATATACACCACACAGACTTGTGCGTAAACAGCTACATATAAATAAAGCAAAGCTTTATTTGAAGGTCAAAGTTTCCCTATCTTCACCAACAGGAGTTGTGTTTGGCTTATCAACCATTTGTATCGTCATGCCATTTTTACGGACTGCGAGCGACAAGACAAAATATTCGTTATAGTGGAGTAAATTGTGATCGGGGATTTCATTAATTATAGTGCGGTTTGTTTCCACATACTTTTTACTGTAATTCTGCCGGGCATACTAATACATACTTTATTAACGTGACTAACACCACCAGTGCTAACTCGCTGAAAACGCTTCAAAATGGCCTCAAACACCGTGAAACAACAAAGATTACGAAAGGAAAGCAAGGTAAGTCAGTTTTATTCACATAACTTTACATTTTGGGTATTTAAAGCAAACCCGTAAAGTTCCCATACAAACCCTTGTTAATCGCATCTTTGTAACAGAACACCGCTTGAAGGCAAGAGTCACATTTGCGTACGTTCATTTACATTTAATTATTTCCTCTCATCTTGCGCTTGGGCCACCTGTGTTCATTATAACTCTGTTGTTCATTATAATGGGGTCTTCGTCATAGTGGGGCGCCACTGTATTTACTCTAGGCATCTCGTTATTATAGGGCAACTTTTAATAGGCTATCTCGGCTTTTTGAGCTCGGCTGCTCTATGTATGTGTTGTAGAACGTTTTATTAAATTTTTTAAAACACTGATCTCTGTGTATTTTCTCATTGTAAATGTGTTTAGGATGGGATAGGGTAACAATCTCTTTATATAATAGGGATTTAAAGTGGAAAAAATTATAGCCTACGTGGCAGGCGTCCAAAGGGGAGGGAAAGGGGAAAAGGGAAAGACGAGCCAGTGAAGTGCGAGAAGATCGGACGCGTCCCTTCTCCCTCCCGCCTTCATTTTAACTTTCCTCCCTCCCTTTCTGTGGCCCACTACGCAGGCTAAAAAAATTACGGCTCATAAAACAACTTTCCAACCTTTGTTTAAAGCACCAACAATAGCCGGGTATACAAGAGCTCTCACCTAGTTCCGCTGATTCGAATTGTGAGTGAGTTTGAGGTTCAAGCACCAGAGGTTCGTTGTACAATTTAAGAGTTTGGCAACACAGACTTTAGAGCAAATTAGAGGCTGTCCACAGTCTGCAAATACTGAAAACTCAGAATTGAATAACACTCGTATTTCTGACCGATGCGTTCGTCTCTGCCGGCATGACGGAGACAAAGCAACGACCGGAAATACGACTGTGTGACCCAGTCAGGCAAGTTAAAATGCAAGGGAACTGGGATCGAATCAACAAAAGCACATGGTCTTACAAGCGATTTGCATCGACTCAAAATTGTCATCGACATGGAAACGTTCATAACAAACCATCAAACATGTCAAGTTTTTGCTTTTGCGGACATCAGCCATGTAACTTCTGATATTTTGGTTTTCTGTGGAACAAACAGAGGTTGCTGACCTTACAAGAATGGTAAGTCGCTCAGAAATCTGTTCACAGTGTGTTCAGTACGTCGCACCGTTTTTCAACTTGAGCCAAGCCAGCGAATTGCTTAAAACTCTTCGCAAATAGCATTTCTACCCTCTGTATGTTAGCTGTGTGACTTCTTTACACGTGTAACAATTGAAAATTACCACTCGAAAGTTATCAGCTTCGATTAAAAGCACAGTCATGAATGAAAAACAAAGATATATTTCGTGTAAGTTACATAACCAGTCGATCTCGTAGAGGAGTTACCTGAACGCTGCTAAACTATTGTTGAGTGTCTAGCGAAATTTCGTGTCTTGGCTAGCGAAGTAACTCGAATTGTCGTCGAGGCAATGAAAGTTCTTGGATATATCGCTCTTGGTTCCAGCGAAAATGCATTCAAAACGCCGCGAAGTTACGTTCGATGTTTTACACGAACTGTTCGCGCGAAAGTTCGGGGGAACAAAGAACGAAATTCGTGCATTTCGCTTGCATTACTTTTGCACAATACTGTAAGGAGCAAAATGTTTGACAGCTGCTGCAATGGATAATGCCTCTATTTCACATGGTAACCAAGAAGCTTGATGTTTTTTAAACTTGGCACTGAAGTATCCGGCGAGGTGGAGCTTCTGGTCACGAAGTACATAAAGGGTTGCGCCAAGGCCCTTCATTTTGCCAGAACCATCGGTTGTGATCCAGAGCCGATCATCAGGCTTTGGGAGAGTGATGAATCTGTTGGACATGATTGCTTCTTGACAAGAGCGGAAACACACCAGGAGCTCATCAGACAAGAAGATGGTATCCTGAGATTGACGACCAGCCATAAGTGACTCGAGAGGAGCGAGGAATTTAGCAGCTCCACTAAGGACCCGGCTAAACATCTTGTACGACCCAACAAAGGCACAGAGACCGCGGACATTCTTGGGAGGCTCGCAAGAAGCCAGAGCAGCTACATGATGGGGAGAAGTGCAAATCGAGCCTTAGAACCATATCCAACTGAGAATGGTGGTCGAGGCTGCGCAGATTACGGTTTTTGCAGGTGCGAGGTGAAGGTCACAGCGATCAACAACCGTGAGGACCTTTCGCCAGTTTGTAAGGAGCTCTTGGTGAGAGTTACCACGGCAATACAAGTCGTCGGGATCTTAGCAACAAATCCCTCATGTAGGAGATCGCCCAGGATGCGGCACATTAGCTCCTTGAGGGCTGTCTCAGAACCGGGAATTCCCATGGCACAGCGCGTGTAGACATGAACACCTTTGAAGGGAGGGACCGTGCCACAATACTTCATGGAGTTCTTTGCAAGGGGGATTTGGTGGAATGCCTGGGACAAATCAGAGACTATGATGTACTTCCAGCAAGCAATCTTGAGAAGGGTGGAGTCCACATCTGGCATTAGTGAGGGCTGAGGTTTACCATAGCTGCCCACATCAGTAATGGCTGTGACCAAGCGGAAGCCGGCATTCCTTTTCTTCATTAGGAAGGAGGAATTCAAATATTCCACCACAACCTTTAAATCTTCTGGTCGACGGAATACACCTTGCAACTCAAGTTCATCACATTTGGTTTGAAGCAGGTCGAGTTGGTCACGAGAGTACTGAGGGACACGCCCTTTGCACTGAGGAGGCTCAGCAGGTCCCTTATTCACAACTCCTTCAATCAGACCGGCGGCTCCATTATAACCAGGGATGCGGGAATCGAAGACCAATTGGAACTCCCTCAGGAGCGAAACGAACACGGCTTACTCAGAGGAGGATAACAAACCATCAGGGTCTACGTGTATGGACTCGATTAGAGAAGAGGGAGGAGCAGTAAACTTTGGAGACAGCTTGGCGGCTTGAGTTGATGAGGGCTCTGTGGGAGATTCCAGAACAGTTAGACATGCTTGCATAAATGGTCATTCTTACGGACAAGTAAGGGCTCCTCAGTATTGTTGAGAAGTCTCAGCTTACCACCAATGGACTGCACAATATCAGGTGGAGGCCAGGTGTGAGTAGGTTTGAGGTGACTAGAAGAGACGGAATCCATGCGGGGCTCGATGGCAAGTGTAGCATCTTTAAGCAGCTCTGAGGGGGCGTCAATTTCAAGGAACTCACCTGGCCAGACGGTGGTGTTAGTGTTCGGGGGGGGGGCACAAAAGAGGTGGCAAGCTCTGACAGCGTAGCGGGTCTGAGGACTTTGAGAACAGCCATAAGACGCCATGTCACACCCAGCAAAGATAATCTCGCGTTTAGCGGGACAGGCTGCGATGTCGTTGGAGGTCATGAAGAACATTCCAGCCAGAATGTCAACATCAAGATCCTCGACAACGAGAGCTTCCAGAGTAAGTGGTCTGCCATGACGAATCAGAGGAAGGCGAGTCTCACCAACAACAGCTAACGGGGTACGACCATCAGCCAGCAAAGCGGTCTGGGAGCTTTTAGTCACCTTAGCACCAATGTGCTGAGCTAAGGAGGCTCTCATCATATTAGTTTCTGCGCCAGGGTCGATTGTTAGGCGTAAAGGGTGATGACTGTAAAAAGCGTGAAGGAATGGAGACTGGGAGAGTTTACGCAGCGAGTGACAGGAAGTTCCATAGTAGGTAGAACTCCGAAGAGACAATGCTGCATATTTGAGAATTGAGTTTCTTTGAGAACTTGGTTCCATATCGCTGTTTCATAAGCCGCGGAGGGCTGGGATGGAGCAGGCGTAACCAGGTAAGAACAACAAAATTTTTGAGGGATAGAAATAGTTCTTCATCAGTGTCAGGAATCTCTCCATGATGAGTGATTCTGCTGGATGGAGTGAGCAGGTTGTCCTCAATAAAGGCCATTAAGCTTTGGAATAAATCCTCAGGACGTTGTTGGCGAGGTCCAAGAAACGGGAACCGGTTAACTGCAAGCCTTATGCTGCCGGATGTAGAATTCTTGACAATTGAGCTCCGGGATGATAAGAGTGTAATTGGCAATTTGGCCGAGCATCATTTCCAAATGTGTTACCTTTTGAGCAGCAGTCCTTCTTCTCGCCGCTGGAACAGATTCAGGATTGTTTGAGAAACCACATAGAGGAGTGGCATTTGTTTTTTTACTCCAGAACAATCCATCAATAAGAAAGTCTGCAAAGTTCGGATCGAGGGACAAGATGTACTTTAAATTGTTTTCCCAGGCATCGATCAAAGTGATAGATTCATTCGTTTCGGCGCTCTGTGTGAAGTCATCACGTCTACGGTTCACGAAATCCAGTTTGGTTGTTCCGAGAAGCAGTGTTACAAACGTGTAACAAGATTTGTAACGAGCTGGATCAGCGACATTCAAGTAGCAGGAACACGTTTATAGTAAACGAATATGATCTACATACACGATCAGAGTGAACACAACTAGCTCTAAGACACGAGTAAATACAGAGTTCAAAGCTTATTGTATCCGCTGGCACAGCCTCCAGTTCAGTTCCTAACATCAACAGATGTAATTGCTTGAAGACAATGTCCCTATAAATCCATAAATGAGGGAAAAAAAACATAACATAAAGCGGACAAGCTAAGCATTCCCCAAAAACACCTGTCACCCCCAACCAAACTCATGGGCTCCTCTCTAATGCCCCAATATGGTCAAAGCAGTCAGTGTGCCATATTTGGCAAGACTTACAGATACATGTACATGTAACAGCGGCTAAAATTGAAGGACACCTTAACGTCCTTGTCTTTGTAGGCGCTGCCACCACGCCAGTAAGTTAAGCCAAAACTCTGAGCAAAAGAGATCACGTTTACTAACCGAAGACAAGATGCAAATACAAAGTAAATGAAGCGGGCCAAAGCGGTAATAAAGGTAGCAAGCTAATTATGCGCGAACCGTTTGACAATGAGGCTAACTAAACAACAGCGTGCATACGAAGTGGAATGACAGCGTGCACAATGTGTCACGCTATGTGACTAAACAACAAGACGAAATATGGCACACTTATTTTCAAAGTTTTCACAAAATTGCCTGAGTCACAAAGCGACAAAGGGCAATTTGGAAAACTTTGAAAATACAAGTGAAATTGATCTTTAATTGCACGAGGACACATGCGATTTCATGTTTATCAGATATCGGGCAAAATAATTGAAAGAATCCCATTCAAGCCTGACGGAAGCCCGTTCAATGCGGGGACACATGAAAATGAACTGAACTGACCATTCAATTCAATGAACATTTTATTCTCAAACTGGCAAAGAAATTGACAAGTTTTCATTCTGTTTTAAAATGTTCAATTTGGCAAATTGGTGCTGTCAACAAATATATGGATCAAACTCTGAACAAAATTCAGTTTAATCAGAGTCAGAATCTGGCAGAAAGATCCTCTTGTAACCTTGTTTGCTCTGGCTGAGGCTTGATTGTGACGAATGGCTGCCAGCGATGTTGAGTGCCACATTGCAATGGCTGAAATTGTAATAATAATAATAATAATAATAATAATAATAATAATAATAATAATAATCAACATTATTTAATGAGGGTAGACACGTGACAGTCAAAAACTGAGGAACTGGTGGCCCTCTAATATATAATACAAAAGAACAGAAATAATAATTAAAATCAAGAAACTAGAATAGTAAAAATTCATTAAAGTACACTATGAAAAGGAGGCCCTGTAATATATAATACATTAGGGACAGAAATAATGATTAAAATCTAAGAAACAAGAATTGCAAAATTTCATTAAAATACACTATGAAAAAGACAAGTATAGATTACTCTAAAAAGACAAAAATTAAACTGGAAGATAAAACGATCTAAGTCTTTGTAGCTGTCCTTAAAATGATCAAACATGGTCTTCTTAAAACTTGCTAAACTTGTTTGCTTCTAATATTACTTGGTATCATTATTCCAGAGGCTGGGAGCTGTTTCCACTGAGGAGAGAGGTTAGAGTACTTGTCTTGCATTTGTGGCATTGTCGATGATGTTGGACATAATTCTTTGCTTGTTTTCATCACTGGAATCATAGTCATCTAATCCTTGCTCGGAGCTGTGGGAAGTGATGTTTTTTATCTCACATTTCGGAAGGCTGGAGCTCTTCAACTTCTTTACAACCGTTTTTTTTGCAGTGTGGTTGGTTAAGTTTTTGTGTGGGCAAACATCTTTCAGATGTGAGTTTTCTTTCATTGCTTTCAAAAATTTATTTTTATTATATGCATGGTTACACGCACTCATTACAATACTAGCACAGCTACTTACACTAATTACTAAACATCCAGTCATTAACTATGTACAAAACTAATACATATACGTACAATATGTGACCTTACACAGGAAAACGTACACTAGGCCTTATCCGTTAAATGGTCTAAAATAAACGGATAGCAAACGGATAACGGAGGGATAGCAAACCCCTTTAAAAGCCTTAAAACGTTTCCTAGAAACGTTTTAACGGTGAATGAACCTCGAGAAACGGCTTGGAAAAGCATTTGAACAATCAGCAAAAATTTTCAAACGGATGACTAAAAGCGTTAAAACGGCTGGCAAAAAATTTTGAATGGCTAGCTTGAAGCGTTTAAACGGCTTTTTTTTGTATTATAAAAAAAATACTATCACTCACAATACTAACAATACAAATGCTTGTTCGATAATTCTACTTAAAATACTTGAGCGGTAATTACTAACGTTACTTACAATATTATTGTCTTTATGCTATTTAAAACATTTACACCTTGACGTTGCGCATATTTGCATTATTGCATTAATACAGTCTAAAAGCGGCCATATTAGGGGAGGGGGAGAAGAAATGCAAAATGAAGTCAGTGAACAGTGTCCATTGTATTTGAAGTTTGGTTTGAAGCTCAGACATATTGGGGGTTCTTAGAAAAAAACCTTGCACGAATAGAGGTAGTGTTTCATATACAGCAAGAGAAGATCCAGTCTGTGCTTTTGGGTAGAAGTCAATGGAGCTATTTCATCAGTCAAGTTGAACAAAATCTGTTCAACAGAAGGACTAACAATTAATTTGCGTATAACGTTAAACCACTTTATGGTGTTTGAAAATAATGAAATAGAGACATCACCCTCTAGAAATCTATGCATTATAGAATCTGTCTTGGAACAGAGATTGCAATGGTTGTTGGTTGCAATTTTAAATTTTTTAAGTTCCTTTTTGGTAATGATTATCCTGTGTAATGTTTTAAATAAAAATTGCCTAAGCTTGTTGTCTTTAGTAATCTGATATATCTTAGTGAAATTGCATCTCCAGTCAAGAAGACTGTTTGGGAATTGTTCTTTCCATTTTTTTACTCCGGTAGGTTCCAACACAGAGCGTTCATTAAATAGTTAAGCCATAGACCACTCTTTCTATGGGTTTACCGGCACAGTAAACCATGCGGGATGTTGGGAGAACACGAGAAAAGATGGTAAATCACGAGCTATTAGGTGAGTGATTTACCGGTTTTGCGAGTGTTCTCCCAACATCCCAAGTGGTTTATTGCGCCAGTAAACCCATAGAGTGGTCTATCGCTTTTATGAAATAACTACGAGAAAAAGAGGGAAGAAAATAAGACGCGTTTTAGGTTGTAACCTGATCAAGTTTTTTTCTCTTTAAAATCATGGGAGAACCAATCATAAATTGCGATCTGTTTTGTACAGCGCCCAAGGAATGACGGTGTACAATGAATGAAAATATTTCAAGTTAAAATTGCGGGCTCTAATGTCAAACAATGCTGCTGGAAAAGATAAATACCTCGCAAAAAGAATGCTTTTGAATAGCAAAAGGGAAGTTACTGATTGAAAGTGATGTTTACATTGCTGATTGTGCATGAGTTGAACACGTCGCTGTATGTCATTGTCGGCGCTGTGGTCGGAAAAGAAATATTTGCTGAGATGCTGTTGACAGTGGAACTCTGACATGGTAGATGCTGAAGTGGATATCTTGCAGCTGTATACTGCAGACCTGTAAGTGCATTGATTCTTTCATCCTCGGAGAGGGCCACTGTTAAAACGTCGCTGCACTTTCGAAGCTGGTTGACTGATGGCTGTTGATGATAACTTCGCAAGCTTGCTTCACTGCGATGGCCAGATATTGCCATTATCTCTCGATCCCATAATCCAGTGTTACCTCACAGGGTTATGGCAGTTGCTCTCACAGAATGGTTTGTGTAAATGCGAGATAAATTCGCTTCCTTGCTGATTTCTTTCATTGTGGTTGACAACTTGTTGACACCGAGTGGCCTATTCGCGTACCACACTTGATCTGAGGGGTGCCAATTTCTCTTCGGGTATTGAAATAATGCATCGCATTCTGGATAAAGCTTTGTGAGGAAAAATTCCAGAGCTGAATAACCATCCGCTTGAGAGTTGATTTTGTACATTCGGCCATTCTTCTTGAAGCTCTCCACTTCAGAAATTCCCCCGGGATGATTTTTCGTTTTCTCGTCGTGAGTCATCGTGACAAACTGGCATCCCGCTGCGTCTGTCTCAAATGTGAAGCTCGTTTTCTTGAGGTTTCTCTGGCCTTCGAACCCACGACGACACCAAAAGAGAGAAACATGAAACCAGACGTTTCTCAGGAGGGACAGAGGCTTGGTAAGTGAGAAAACTTCACTTGTTTTGAGTTTTGCAATGTCTTCTTTATTGATTGATGGCTTATGGATGGTGTTTTGCATGCCTTCTTTCTTCAGTTGTTTTATTTTTGCGTCGAGCATCTGGTTGGAGAGTACGAACCGGGAATCTTTTGTAAACTTTATCCCCAAATTGTTTGGCGGTGTGTTTAAGAATCTCTCAATGCCATTTCTCAAAGACAGAAGCGTTGCGAGACTATAATTTTCACCCTCTTTGTTTCTAGCTTCGGCATAAAACTGTTTGAGACTTCTGTCAATTATTTTCTTCCACGGTCATTTCAGCCAGGTGTACACCAATGGCCTTTTGTTTACTCCACTCTACACAAACAGATAAAACAGAAATTATTAAACAATATAATGACTATCAAAGTACTTTAATAAGTGAATTTGTCTTTGCTAAATACTAAGTTGCATGAATGTTTCATAAACTCGTTGAATGTAAAATTTCACCTTCGTACGGTCTTCAATAAAATGCAATTTTGATTTTTTTAAATTAATGTTCCACATGACTTAAACTACATTGCACTACATTGCACTACATTACACTACATTACATTACATTATATTACATTGCCTTACATTACATGACATTTTATAACCTTAATAACATTACATTACATACATTACCGTATTTACCCGTGTATAAGTCGACCCCCCATTTTTGGAGCCAAAAAATAAGTTTTTTCTTATTTCTGGGTAAGAATTTTCTTGAAAAACTCATCTTATATCTTGGAATTTTCTGTCAGGTATGTTATAGTTACACGAAAAAAATCACAGCAAGTTTGGACGTAGAGTTTATTACTGCAGGTACGCTAGCATTGAAGCGTGTTTCAGCGACACGAATATAAGCTGCGTTTTCTTCATAATTTTTGGAATAAGCTTACAAAATCACACATACTAATCTTTAACGAACCTTTATCGTCGTGGAGAGTTGTAAAGCAGGTTTGGAAGACAGGCTAAATGCCAAGGAAGCTCAAGAAACTTTGAAAATGCTTCGATAAACAAAGTGCCACGATGCCTTGGAACTTGGTAACCAAGCTAGCTCCTAGGACCACACACGCTCGCATGGTTACAAAGCCAGGTTACTAAGCAGCAAACTTTTGAAGCTAGAACTGTGGCTTTCGTTGAGAGGACTTGCTACTGTATTGGCAACAAATATTAGTTCTTTATTCCAGAAATGTGCCAGTGAGTATCTACAACATTCAGCTTTACGTTAGGAGATAATTCTCAAAGCATTTTAACTTGAACCACTCAGGTTGATCAGGGAAAACACATCGTAACTTCTGCCATGTAAAAGTGGATGTTAGTTGACATACGAGACAATTATTACTACCGAAACAGGTAGACCGCGAATTCAAAGACAAGCGTGGCGGTTGACTTCGGCGGCAAACGTCTACGATTTTGGTCACGTGGCTTTGTTTCTCACAAGAAAAAGGTGAACGCATGTGGTCACATTCCAGTGCGTGATTTAACAATGGCATATTCTGTAAACTGCAAAAGGCGAACTCTGACGCGGGAAAAAAGCTTAAGAGGAAGCATTTTAGACTCCATCATTGCAGAATGCAAAAGAAAACTTTCAGTTGAAGTATTTGGAGCTTCCACAAAAATGCTTGACTCCGAAACTCCGAATTGCGAACAACAAGCTGTACCAGCGAAGTCAGCAAGGAGAAAGGAATGTGACCACGTGTGTTCAGCTTTTCGACTTGACAAGTAAAGCCACGTGACCGAAATCGTTAACGTTTGGCGCCACAATCAACTGTCACTCTTTTCTTTGAATTCGCGGTCTACCTGTTTCGGTAGTATGCTAATTTGTCCTGAACTATTTTTATCTCAGTTTTTGACCCATGTATAAGTTGAGGGCGATTTTTTGGACCGATTTTTAGGCTGTAAAAGGTCGACTTATACACGGGTAAATACGGTACATTAAATTACACAAGACATACTACGTTACTTATGCTACACAATACCAATTAATTACGATACATGTTAAAATTAAACCTGATACACTCTCCGAGAAACTTCATAATCTTACATGTTACATTACAGAAAGGTGATAATTGGCTTCCACTTTTCATCGTGAATTTTTAATTTGTTATTTTGTAAGGCGATAGATCGCTCGATGGATTCAACATACTTTATTTTTAAGAAGACTTGAGGTAAAACAGGTAGAAAATTCTTAAGCCGGTTAGGGTAAATGACCTGTTTACCAATAATAATAATATGGTTTAGAAGGGCCCAATTGAGATTCTTTTGAGCTAGGCCAAAAATAATGTCATATGTAACAAGCGAATCCTAATCTTAAGTCGTGCGGCAACTCCACTCAAAACGACAGCATAACCGTCACAAGATATCGCACCTCACTCTGTTCAAAAGGTCAACCGATCACCACATTTAAACGTTCTATCCCCGAGACTCCGCTCGGCCAGTTCGTGTCCAGTCCCCCTACAGTTTATCTGTTACACTCTTCCCCCCCCCCTAATGCTGGACTACGTTTTTTTTTAAAAAAAGGTATAATCAATAGTATTCAAAGTCAGGACATTGTTGCATTCTTGATTGTCTACCACTCCGCGTTAATCGTACGATGCCACTTCCGGTAGTACCAGTCCCAGCTGCAGTCTCCGGAAGTTGTTCAACAGTGTCTGGATTTGCTGCCTCCTTTGTCACATTCCCTGCTCCTGAATTCTCCGGCAACTGGCCAACACTCTCTGGACTAACGTGATCCTCCACCTCTGTTGTTTCTGCGTCCAGACCCTCTGTCTCATCTCCTACAGCCACCTCCCTTAAATTCCCATGGGGTTCATCAACAGCAACTGGATTTGGCGTTGGCAGACCTGCATTTTGATTTCCTTGTGAATCCTTCTCATTGCCCCTCCCCTCTACATTAACCGGTGGAAGTGTGCATAGTTTAATTTGGTTGTGATGCACTATTCTTCTTCGGGTTCTTACAGATTCCACTCCGCAGTACTGGATCCTGTACACAACATCTCCCACTTGCTTGATAATTTTCCAAGGCCCCACCCATGGACAATTCAATTTTTGGCATCGCCCCTTGTCGAACGGTCATACCACCACACTAGGTCACCAACACGGTATTCTTTCTCTCTGGCCCATCGGTCATAGCCCACTT
>JAHPZR010021939.1:0-30000 GCA_019787425.1 Platygyra sinensis
CTAACAGTTTGTTATTTGATTATTTAGGAGTTTGATGGAAACACAGACAAGAGCAGTATTGTTAACAACGATTTAAACCCACCGATCACAACACGCTACATTCGTTTTCTACCAATAGCTTGGCACGGCCACATATCAATGAGGGTGGAGCTCTTTGGCTGTATAGGTATTGTGGCAAACTTTGTATTTGTTTCCATTTGGACAATTTCTCTCAAGCCCGTTTTTTGTATTGATTAACTAACTGACTGAAAAAACAACGATAGAAATGAATTTCTTTAAACTAAGATTTTTACTAACAGTCATGAATGACAGCCTGAGGGGTGACAAGCGAAAAAAAATGTAAATCATTTCTTCTGCCAGTAAGGCCCAGTTCAGACGTCGAGCTTGTCATGAGCTGAACTCAATACGTTGAATTAAATACGTGAAACTTCCGGCGTCTGAATCAGTTAAGAATGGCTAGTTGACTTTTAACTGGTTTAGCCGTTCTTCCTGCCTACCTCAGCCGGGAATTTCGACTTTGGAAGGGCTTTGATTTAGAGGGCGGACGTTTCATGTGTCAAACCTAATGGGTAAATCATTGTAAAGTGTCCCTTGCCTCAAAACCGCCGACATTTTAGATGTGTTTGGTTCAAACTAAAATAAGTTCGGCGAATTAAGTTCGACGTCTAAATCAAACTTGGGTCGGTCCAAATTCGAATTAGGTTCGGCTTATGACTGAAATGTTCGGCGTCTGAACTGGCCCGAGCAACTTTAAAAGGATCGGAAATTTATAGTAAAGGTTTTCATTGAAACAGTTTTCTTTCCTGTTTAATCTTATATATAGCCATCAGTGTTCCAGAGCCTAAGGCTCTCTACCCTCTTAACAAATGGTTTGCAGCACGGGAAATTAACGACTTACAACCCCAGGGTACCCCTATTGGGGTGACGCTAGCAACTGGCCCAAATGGTAATGAAGATGGCTCTTACGAGTTCGATAGACACGCGAACAGCTATATTGACTTTCCAAACAATGGGGGATTGGATGTACAGCGCTCCATCACAGTGTTATGTTGGTTGTATCCTAAGATTATAGGCAAAGGATCAATCTTTAGTTATGGAATAAATGATCAGCAGTGGACAGTTCATTTTTGGTTGTCACGTTCGGGACAACTAAGGGCTACTTATACGGACAGAAATTATTCAGACACACCACATTTTAAAACCGAGAGTTCCCTGTCAAGTAACCAATGGCATTATGTAGGCACTTCCTATGATCATAAAACTGGTATTGCAAGTATTTGGGTAAATGGTGAAAGAGTTGTGCAGCACAGTTTCGGAGCTGGAATAAATCTAGCTACTCAAGACAACGTGAGAATAGGTGCATACAAAGAACGGTATTTCACCGGAAGAATTGCTGCAATGCAGTTTTTTGACGCTGCGCTGACCGCAAAGCAGATAAATGAAGTAAAAGGATCTGGTCTAGGTAAGCATTTGTGCCATCTTGTTATTATGGTTATCACCTACTCAGCTAGAATAACTTCAAGAGTTCAGTGCTAGGCAGAAGTGATTTAGAGTTGCAGGTAGCCTGCGTAGCAAGCGTTTCCGCGGGGTTCAGGTGCAAATAATTACTTCGCGAAAAAAAGGGGGGAGGGGGAGGGGAGGGAAGGAAACGCTTGCAGATAAACCCCTGGATTTTGAAAACCGCCCACTTTGCCTTTCATGCCTGACTGATTTCATGCTGTCATCAAGCATTTAAGTCGCGTTTGTAATCCTTGTGCTCGCAAGATTCGAAATCTTGGATCACTGTATTTTTCTGCCTAATAAGGATCATACAAGGTTACCCTACGTGCCAGAGGGTTTTTCTTATTGTATTTCTGTGACGAAGCTGCGATCGTGAGCGGCAAAGTCACTCATCAAAGCCAGCGCGCCTGGACACTGTGTAAACATTATATTGCAAATAATTAATTTCGATCACGGTTATCGCAGCTTTGTAACCAAAAAAAACCCTCATGAACCCAGGGTAATACAAGGTAATACAAGGTAAAATTAGCTTGTCGACTTCTACATAGCCAACTCCAGTCAGCCAGAGGTAATCGGTGCGTGTATTATCGCCTGTGACAAGACAAACAACGGAAAGTCTTTGAAATTTAGGCAGGAGAGGCTTCAAACATCTGAGAAGGAAAATAACGAAAATAGTGTCGCGCTGTTGCGATTCGAAATCCCAAAGCGTCGGCATTGCACTACAGGATTTCCACCGTACTGTCGAAGATCACGCACGATTAAAGCCACATTCGGCGAGAAATTTTTGTAAACAAGCTTGAGCGCTTGCCCTTCTTCATCCTATGATCGACACATGTCAATTATGTTTCACTGGTCCAGCCACTCACGAGCCCCGTTCGCTGGCGAACGGAGGTTTTCAAAATCCAGGGTTTGACTGCAAGCGTTTCCTTCATTCCCCTCCCCCCACCCCCTCTTTCTTATTTTGGCTCCCGCCCCAATTTCGAGTGGGCAAAATACCGTTCCTTGGTCTTTCTTTGTTCTCCAACCGCACGGAAACGCTTGCTGCGCTGGCTAAGTTGCAGGAGAAAAAGGACTTTTAGAGACCTCGTTGTTTGTAGAGGATACATAGCCACGTAAAACTAGGCGACGTAAGTATGGTCTTGTTATGCGTCAAACCGTAAATGCATCAATATTATCGTCTGCTCTGCTAGTCGGGTAACAAGACTAACGGTAATAAACGTCAACGTGGAAATTGAACATCTGAAATTACTAGTCAACAAATCGTTTCCATACCCTATGAGGACAGAAAATCCCTGTTATATGTCGTTTGCATTAATGAGATGTCTTCTCATACACCTAGTTTGCCAAGATACGTCTACGTAGACAATGATGCATAGGCACGCTTAGATATGGAAAACGTCTATCATAAGTAGAGTTAAAAATCTCTGTAAAAACATGTTTCGTTGACAGTCAGTTAAATAACCATATAATTACCCAAGTGCATCTTGCAGGCCAAAGGCCTCGCTAACCATGATTCTTTTGTTATTCCCCGTGATATTTAACAACTATTCACCGAAGTGGAGGTGGCTAGCGGTGGATATTTACCGAGCCGCGAAGCGGCGAGGTAAATATCCAACGCTAGCCACCGACACTGAGGTGAATAGTTGTTTTAGTATATACTCAAACAGTGAGATAATATACACCATAAAAAATTAATTTGGACGATTTCTTCACTTGTCACGGCCGCAAACGGGACGCCATTTTCTCATGAGTTGCTCGGAGGTAAATAGCACAGGATATCCGGAGTTTGACGAGACAATCAGCGCGCGCATTTAATACTATCCACTGTTTTAGTATATACTAACAAAGAATAGTCGTTAAATAACGTCATGATTAATTTTTTTCTCAGATTTAGACGAATGTCAAGGACAGAAACACAATTGCGACGTCAACGCCCAGTGTAACAATACTTTTGGTTCATTCTACTGTACTTGTGTTCAAGGATATTCAGGAAATGGTGTAACCTGTTCGGGTATGACCAGTAATAGTAAATAGACGGAGTTGTGCTCCAGTAATAGTAAATAGACGGAGTGAAGTGCAATTCATGGAGTAATCCGGCGAGTTATTCAAAATCGGAGGACCATCTTATCAGTAACAAATTTCTAGATCAAAAAAGAAATACTTCTTTACTTCTTTTGGATGATTGTGCCATCCACCATACAAATCGCTTAAACATTTTTCTAAAATATCAAACTGAACTTGGGCTTACCTAAATTAAAACAAACGTTTACTGAACATGTTAATACTCGTTTTTTTTAAATCTTTTCACTAAAAGCTTTCATTTCGCCGCAGACGTAGATGAATGTCAAGATCAGACCCACAAGTGCCACGCAAATGCACAGTGTAACAACACTATAGGCTCATTCGACTGCACTTGTCTTCAAGGATATTCAGGAGATGGCGTAGATTGTTTAGGTATGTATTGGTATACGATTAACTTCTAACAGCTTAACATCTTGAACAACAATGGTCGTTTTCTTGTAATCTTCGTGGAAGTTTGGGCTAAGGTAAGCTATGTTGCAACAAAATGCTCGCAACACTAGCATTCTCTTATTGGTGTGCCTCGAGAGAATAAAGGGATCGATGGATTTTTAAAAAGATGATTTAGCAATCAATATCAAGAAATTTACTGGCACCACTGACCCACAATAAATTAAAGCTAAAGCACTCCACGCTTTTTTAGAACAATGCATGAATGTTGCTTAAGCAGTACCACAGTGAAACGCCCTGCTAAAATGCGTCTAAGATAAAGATTTCCCCGACCGATCAGCACAGAAAAAAAGAGCACCTCTTAATATAAATCGGGCAACGAACTGGCAGTTAAGAAAAGGAAGCTGAATCGACATTTATTGTTCTTAGTGGCGGCCCTAGAAACAATAAAACTATCCGCTAAATTTCTATGTCAGCTATTGAAAGAAGCATGACTATATTCGATTACTTACATGTATTACCCCGTGTATGGTACACTTTTTTTACATATTCACAGTTTTAAGATATCATATGTATATATCATGTGCCATATGCCGCCACGTCCGCAAATTTGCAAGAATGTTTGAGAAAGTGCACACTGTAATCTCTAGTCCAGCCACTCCAGCGAGCTCCACCTTATAGCAAGCTAGCTGTTATAAACGGGTTTAACGTTTCCTACAATTATTAAAAACATGCGAACACTGGATGAGATTTTACGCCGCCGTCAGTTATAAATCACGACGGCGATCAACGAAACTTAAGAAACAAAAGGGATTGAAAACTACCAATAACAACCCAAAGACATGATAATCTGAGCTTTGAACGCGTTCTTGAAAATATTTTTTGTTCTGAGAGGTCCACGCAAACAAAAAGAAACATTCGTTGACTCAGCAGAGCTACCGCGTTATTGTAGGCACAGTACATGGGTGACGTTTACTCTGCCTTCCCTGCAAAAAAATTGTGTAACCAGTAGCGGAGGCGGATCTAGGGGAGCCCCCCTCCCCCTTATTTTGGGTAAAAAAGAAAAAATGGCAGAAAGGAGAAAAGCCAGCAGGGCAATCAAAACCGCCCCCTCCCCCTCCCCCCTCCCCCCTCCTCCCTCCCCCCTCCCCCCCCCCCTCTTCCTTAACTCAAGGTCTGGATCCGCCACTGTAAACTACACTCACACATTATCTGACAGATATTGATGAATGTGCAACTGCAACACACAACTGTCACGGAGCGGCTAACTGTTACAACAATGAAGGTTCCTTCACCTGTGAGTGCCGGGATAGTTACACTGGTGATGGGATATTGAATTGTAATCCCGTGGGTAAGTAAGTAGGCAAGTAAGTATGTAATCGATCTTTATTTGAAAAGACGGTAGTACATCTATGTATTATAGTTTAAAATGTGTTTTAAGGTGGCCGAACACAGTTTTCAAGTGCTTATGCCTAATTCACCATAACTTTTAAACTATTTATGTTTTGGCGCCCATTTTTTGCAATAGTCAAGATTAACCACAGAAATATTTATTCTCGCATTTTTACTAGGGTGTGTGCTGTTGCCATGGCAACGGGGCTGGTTGAAAACAAGGCTTAAATAATGGTTTTTCTTTATTCAAAAAATATCCAGTCGTTAGATTGTTTTCATATTTTGCACACTTAGAACTGACATTAAATCCCTTCTGTCAACACAGTTCTAATAAAATTTTGACATAGGCGATTTTCGTAATTCGCCGTTAATCGTTTTCTGTATTATTAAAAATTCCCTATGTCAAATTTCAGATTTTTTTGATAGATCATTCGCGTAGTCTCTGATCTATTCTTCTGCCAAATTTCTTGAAATTCTAACGACTGCATCGTTAGAAATCGGCATGTTTCTGCTAAAGCAATCGGTCACAACTTTTCCAGCGACTGCGCATGCGTTGCATTTAACTGGGTTCTTTCGGTAACAAACAAAAGCTGAAAATTGCTGGGTTCTTTGCATTGTTAGCTTTTCTAACATATCTCTGTAATAAAAAAAATTATTTATCAATACACTGCGTTCAGTTATAGAGAAAACTAACACAGATAGTGCGGGTGTTGAGTAAATAAAATGATCGCTCTACTGACGGCATGTTTGTTCTTTGAAATCCTTGTGCACGTGCTAAATATTGCATCAGCAAAAGCACGCGCGAAAACTGTGTTCGGCCACCTTAAGGTGGCTGAACACAGTTTTGGCGCGCGCTCTTGCTAACGTGATTCAGCGCGCGCACAAGTATTGCATAAAAACAAACATGGCATAAATAGAGCGATCATTTTATTTGCTCAATGTTTGCGCTATCTGTACTATTTTTTTCTTCACAAATGAACACAATGTATTGTATTGAAGGTTTTACTCTTTTATTACAAAGGTATATTAGAAAAGTAACGATGCAAAGAACTCAGCTCTGCTATTTCTTTGTTGCTAAAAGAACCCAGTTAAATGCAGCGCATGCGTAGTAAGTCGAAAAAAGTGCGATTGAGTGAAAAATTGACTTCTCGGAAGCGCTTATTTCTCGAGAACCACTCATTAGAATTTCACGAAATTTGGCACGAAAATACTTTAGGAAATAAGTAACTGGAGGATTGAAAAAAAATTGAACTTTAACAAAGGAAATTCAAGATATGCCAATGAACCTTTAAAGAGGGATAATTAAAGATCTGTTTGTTAAATTATTATCAAAATAGCGTTAACTTGCGAGTATCGTTACAAGCTTGTTGCATGCAAAGTATAAAGAAAATCTAATGACTAGATTTTCTGCAAATAAACAAAACCGATTTTAAAGACCTGTTTATATTTGATCATGTTGCCATGGCAACGGTACATACGTCAGCTTAATTATCAAAAAGTTGAAGTTTGTGTTGTTAACTTGCTTGCTGCCATTTTTGGTGACCAAAGGATCAAGGGTTTTAGAGAAAAATGTAATTGAAACAGAGGTATCAAAAACTGTGTTCAGCCACCTTAAGTCAGAATATAACTGTAATTCACATATTAGTCCACTTCAGCTTCTTAAAGTGCTGCTTCGACCAAAGAATTCTTTTTCTTTGGATTTCACAACTGACCCAAGTTTTAAGTTCTTATTTTAAGAAGAGACTTGTTTATTTTAACTGGAGTTTTATTAATTATTGCTCTGTCATTACTAACTTAACAATCTTGAGAGAGCTGGGTCGAGGAGAAAATGACGTTAGCGCTCACTAGTTTAAGAATGCAATGCGTGTGTACGCGGCTGAATTAATATGAAGCACGGGAGGTTTGGGCTTTCAGACTTTTAAACCAGTGTTTTGCATGCATAATAAATTGCGTTTACACGCTAAAATTTTAAGCTAGTGAGTAAATGACGTCATTTTCTCTAGGTCCAACCCTCTGAGGTCTAATCGGTCAGTTTTGAACGTGAGTAATGGCGGACCATGAAATCTAAAACTTACACTCAAAATTAACAGCCTTTGGATAAAACTCAAAGTTCAAAACTTTGCCAGTTGGGTGTTAAGGAAAAGGAAAAAATGAAATGATTTTTTTGATCATAGTAGCACTTTAATTGTTTTTGGACTAATATCTTGAAAATGTTTTTACTGCTGGTTGTTGCTCACAGTAAGAAAGGATTTACAATAGCCATTTTAAAACATAATTTATTTTTATTTTCTGAGAAGAAAGAGTTTCATCCCGAGAGTTACACAAATCATTTCAACTCTTCTGTATTGTTTGTGATATATACTTAAAGATATGTGTAGTGGATCACTTGGAGTTGGTTGTGGACGTCATTGTGTTTTTTGTCCATTTTTTATTGCATCAATTTTTATCTTCCGAGAAAGTATCAACAGAAGGAAAGCTTACGCTTAATTTTTTCCCTGTTTGAATACCTCACATGCATGTTACCGGTTTTTGCCATTGTTTAAGATGGTGAAGCATGAAGTTGTTTAAAAAGAATTTTCCCAGAATCGAATGCTCTTAATGATCCCTTTTTCCCTTAGTTCCGTCAAAGTTGTTTTTCTGTTGTTGTTTTAAATTGACAGGAGACTTCTCAGTAACCATCCGGAACATTTCCAAGGACAAGTATCACGCCACTAAAGTCACACGGTCTGTGAAAAGTGTTCAAGAAGCAATAATCCAAGGTCTGCAGAGTGATGCCTATGTCTTGGCAAGCACCTTGGAATGGCGTATCATTAGTGAAACAGAACTCAGTAACTTGGAGCCAGGGGAGGGAACTTTAGTAAGTCAAGGAACAACTGATTGGACCATAAACAGAAGATCTATACCCGCTGGTATCTATCAAGTCAAATTCACCGCTTCGTACAAAATTGGTGATCCGGAGTTTCCTCAAACTCTCATTGCTTTTGACTTTGGGTTTATTGAGGTCATTGCAGCGCCGGTAAAAGCCATTATTGAAGGTGGTAGTAGCGTACGCTGGGGATCTATTGATCCAGTAACTGTGGATGGCTCATTGAGTTACGATGGAGATATTGGCCCTGGAAATAACTCAGGGTTAAATTTCGCTTGGTCTTGCTTTCAATCAGAAGACAATGCCTCTCTGAGCAATGATTGTTTCGGTTCTTTTGTTGGACACGTAAACACCCTTTCCATTACTATCGACCCTGGTGTGCTTGTAGCAGGAAAGAGCTATGTTATTAGACTGACTGTGTCCAAAGATGAGAGAAGCTCCTTTGCTGAAATGTCTTTTGAGGTAGCTCCTGGAGAAGTACCCCAGGTGGCACTGAGGTAACCACTACCATTAGATCAGTGATCAGTTAAAAATATATATTGACTACAAAATGTCTCGAAAACAGATGTGCAATTTTTCCCACAAGTGGACTTGTGGCGAGACGGTCCAATCACTAGCCTCACCTGTGATAAATGTCCAACATACTGCTGATATTGATAATTTATTTCAAAATCAGACTCTGTTGTGGTAGGGAGCGAGAAAGTGTGCTTACACTCAATAAATAAAATGAAGAAGACGTCACATGGGACGGGAGTAGAAAGCATTAACCACACTAGCATACCCCATCATGTATTTTGTTCTATTTCAGATGCTTTGTTGACTGTGGTGCAGTAGTAGCCGCTTCCAACAAGCTCCGAGTGACGTCAGAGTGTACTAATTTCCCATGCAATAGTTCAGTTTATGAATGGCGATTAAAAAGATTTGATGATAATTCCGGCAAGTGGGAAAGCATACCTATTCTACCTGATATGACTTCAACAGCGGTAAATGCGACCAATATGATTATCAAAAAGAACTCATTGCAATCCAAATCCAAGTACAGTTTAAAATTAGTCGTAACATCTCTAGACGGATCAGAAGGTTTCGCCGTTCTTGATTTCGAGACATCTGGAGCGCCACACAGTGGGTATTGCACATCATCAGTAACTGAAGGAGTGGTTCTCGAGACGGAGTTTACTTTCAAGTGCTTTGATTGGCAAGATACAAACCCACTCACTTATGAATTTCAGCTTGGAGAAGAACCGATATCTTATGGACGCTCTCCCAAGTCTGCTTCGACAGTGTTACCGGCAGGGGCTCCAGAAGATGATTACAAGTTACAAATTAACGTCGTTGTCAAGAATGCTGTCGGCGTAGCGGTTGTCGTAAATCTGTTTATTAAGGTAACCAAATTAATGAAGACGCATTGATGCTATTTTTGTCTACAATAAATTAAAGCGCGCAAGATTAAACAACCGGAGATTTACTTCCGCGTCATAATTCAAAAAGTTCTTTTTTTGTTTGCAGTCGCCGCTTGTCATCGGTATTTTTATTTTTCCTATTTAGTTATCAATTAGAAGGCGGATAAGACATCCACAATACTGAGACAGCTTTTGTATACCATTTGATATTTCAGTTCAGATTTTTTTGTCTCTATATCTTTAAGCTACATGCTACATGTATCTTGAGGTGAATTTGTTGGCATGCAGTCTTTACTAAGATATATGAGAAGGAAATTATCTTTTCCGGATAAATATGCTATAATAACCTATTAAATATACTTCAATCATTAATCGTTTAGCCATCATGCTTTTATCCACGTCCCAGCAAATATCAGTCGTTGAGGACCTCTCTAGAACACCAGTCTACCTGAATGTATTTTTTAGCCTAGTGTCGTCATTTCTCATGTTCTATTGTCCCGTAAAATTTCCAAAGAACTTCACGAGTCACCTTTGTAGACGTATAGGCAAAGTAACATTACGGTACAATGGCTATGCCAGTTCAAAAGTAAAGCTATCATTAGATCGCAGGACAAATAACTTGTAGAAAATCAAGCCTATTACAAAAGCAGGCATGCAAGAGAATGATTGTTAAGGATATAACAAAGGGCGGAAGAAAAGTGTTGTGTTATCTACTTTTCGAAAGCATAACAAATATCCGACTTGTACATAATATTATGCATAATATAAACATCTTGTGTGTTCAACTGCAGGTTAAACCAGATGCTAATCTTGATCCTTGTCTTTCGTCGTCAAATGAAGTCGCAAACAAGTTAAAAAGCTATGTACTTGGGGAAGGCAACCCACTGGATGGGTTTCTTAATAAAGGGGTACTCTCTCAGGCTGCCCAACTTTCTTTGTCTGTCCTCAAGTCTGCCAACGAGAGAAATGATTGTGGAAAAACATTGGACCCAGGTGTAAAAATGTTGGTACGTTCACCGTTGTAAAGTCGATTATTGTTCTCAACGAAAAGTGAGACATTTTTTCGATCACTAGAATTTAGCAAACCAAGCGTCGATTATTCGATCTTGTTTTTATTTTGCTCTTGTTGCTGCGGAGCGAGCGTAGCGAGCGTAGCAGCAGTTTATAATCTAAATATAAAAGAAAGGTAGGAAAATTTGAGATTTCGCTGTGGTTTTTAGCCTCGCTTTCAGCGGACCATAATGCTCTGCGCTGTAGAAGAGCCTCGCTTTCAACGGACCAGAATGCACTGCGAAAAGTTAATGTTTAGCGAAGCAGCGCCCAGGCCTCGCCCTCGCCACAAGCCTTGCTGGAGGTCGTGTCGCCTGGTACTCTCGTCTCCACGTTCGTGTTGTACTCGAGATAAGGACAACAACTATAAAGAAGGTCTCACTGTCATCCTCGTTTTTGAGTTTCGACGCCGGTTCAGGTGAGTGCTAGTGCACGATGACAATTTCATTGCAGTGTTAAAGTAGATATATGTCGTTAATACTGGTTGATATCAAGTTTGCCGTATTTAAGTTACACTGTTGATAATACCAAGTTCGCCGCAGATAAGTTTATACACTGTAAGCTTTTCGATAGTTCTGTCGTCTGCCGTTATTATGAATAACTCTGGCGGCTCGGATCTTTCGGCGGACGGGCGTGAAAGAAAATGCAATAATATTTATTTTCGTACAGGCGGTCACGTATTCTCACAAAAAATTGAACGCAGTTTAAGTGGTTTTTCGCTTTGTCGTTTACTCCTGTAGCTGCCATGTGCTTCTTGCCGAATTTCGCACCTCGGCTACATTCGATATTTTTTTAAAACTTCTTTCGGTGGTTTTTTGTTTTACACTTGTGCAGAGGTTGCCATGTGCTTTTTGTTTGCCAATAAAATTTTTTCAGTCCTTTGTATAATCATACAAAATCAGTTAATTTTGTTAATGAAATCTTTGACCTTATTAACCTTATTGTGTCATATTTCTTTCAGAAACTGACGTTATAGTGGTTATCTTGCTGTGCTGGATACGTTTCAGTTTTTTTGAACTACAACTGTACAGCTTGTTGTCTCTAAAATTTTAGTACACTTGGTTTCAGTTACTATAGAACTTACTGAAATGCAAATTTTCAGCATGTCAACATTCATTAATATAACGGGAAATGTATTCAATAATAAATAATGGGGATCACTGAGCAAGATTTTGATTTATAGCAATTTCAGGGACTTGACCAAAAACAAAATAAGTGAATGACAACCATTTCTGCACAAGCTCTATACAATCCCTCTGTCTGATAATAGTTAATTTGCTATATCACGCAACTCGAATTGCTTATGCCATAGCGTGACGCTTATAGGAACAGAGTGCGCAAAGCGATAGATCACGTACTGATTTAATTATATTTAGAGTAACAAAGGATAGTTGTAGCTAATTTTAGGGATATGAAATACAATAGGGTTTAGCGACTCAAGAATATAACCGCAGTATTGTTGTAATTAAACTCCATGACACGTATAAGCCACTGATGTAAGACTTTGAATTCAGACCGGAATAGACATTGAGAGTGAAACATTGTATAGAGATTAGAAGAGAAATAAACGCATCAAACGAAAGATACAGTCCTTTGATGGTGAACCAGCGCCCGGTGATATTCCCGAAAACCCTTTTCCATATTTGCAAACTTCATCCAAATTTCCGCAGCACTTTCATAGCTCTGGCTACACTAGTTAAAATAATAATACACATACTAATACATAAATAATAAGACACATGATTATTCTCGTTTTCTCTTTTTGCTAGATTTCTGAAACGATTATTATGAAGTTTACAGTTATAATGCCAGAGAGTCTTCAAATGTCCCGTTTGGTTATGTCAGTAGTAAACGTGGCGATGGGCGGCGGGAAAGGGACGGGAGGGGGTCAAAGTCTGGTAAGTAACATATTCCATCTTTCTTAAGAAAATTGAGTTCGCGGGAGGCGCGGTGGCCTCATCATTAGTGCGCTTGACGCCGGAGCGAACGGTCTGGGCTCGAGCCCTGCGGGGAATACTGTGTTGTGTTCTTGGGCAAGACGCTTCACTCTCACAGTGCCTCTCTCTACCCAGGCGTATAAATGGGTATCGGCGAGTTTAATGTTGAGGATGGACTAGCATCTCATCCAAGGGGGAGTAAAATTACCCCTAGCCACTTCTTCCTATTGAAAACGGGGTTAAGCCACCTGGCCCATATGCAAACTTCACTTTTGTTTATTTATCTGCCACTGAACTTGGAAAATGGATGTTATTCACTTGGGGTTTTAATCTGTAGAGTTATAGTAAAGCCCGTCGGGTATTTTTAAGAAATAAGTACAAAACACAACGATTAGAGAATACACGACGAGGCGGTAATCCTCGTCCGAGGCTTTACTAAAACGAAAGTACCGCTTCTTGTCCTATCACCAAAGCAAGTAATAATTTTAATTGCCATTCCTTCATTTTTCTCGTTCATTTATTTTTCCAGCCAATAACAGTGAATGTGTCTTCTTTGTCTTTGCCACCTTTTGAGAGATCCTATCCACGTCATAATATTAATGCCAGAGGGACAGTACTGCGGCTCGTCCGCTCAACAATCTCTTTTTACTTTTCCATTTTTTATTCTTTTCTATTTTTTCCTTTCCTGGGCTTAAGTTTGGAAACCGGGCGAACTCCTATATGAAATTTTCAGGTCGCGATCTTGGGTTAAAGGTTTAGGGTGTTCATTGATGACGAAACATCACCATTATTAAGTACACTCGAAGAAATGATAAAAAAAGGAACGCTTTCATTTAGTTCTGCTTTTAGGCTTGATTTCCGCTGATCTCTGTACGCGCGTCGGGCCTACAAGAGCGCGCGGGATCCTTTCTTGAACAGTGGCTGTTAATCGAACCTATCCCGTTTTAAGTAATATCATTTAAGGGTCTAATGAAGCTCGAGAATCAGCCATTTTAGTCTCCTTTAGGAGTTCAATTTATATCGTCCGACTAACATTCCTGTAGAAGATTTTAGAAATGGGTGTTTTGCCCCCCCCCCCCCCCCACCCCTTCCCTATCCCCCACCCGCGGATTCAAAATGTCTAACAGGAAGTGACCTGGTCAAGGGGTGGTGGAGTGAAATCGTTCCCTCACTATATTATTTTTCTAAGTTACAAAGAATGCTACACCCTTCCCAGTCTGTAATTATAATTACTTAAGAAAGACCATATCTATGTAAATTATTAAAACTCTATGATAAAAATTTCCCTGTTAGGAAACTATAATGCAAATGACAGAGAGGGTATCAAATATGCTAGTTGATAACCTCAACGACTTGGAGGAGCCATTTTCTCCAGTAATGGAGCAAACATCTAAGAGCATTACAGGATGTCTCACCAATGTTCTTCGGTCAGCAGCAGGCGCAGATCAAGGAAACAGGTTCTCAGCTGACAACCAACCTTCCTCGCAGGTATAGTAATTTAAGATATTATATTGTTTGGGCAGCACCAAGGGCACTGACCCAACTGCACACTGATGAATACCATAATACGGGAATCTGGTTTGCTCATTAGTGTACTCCCAGAATAAAGCAGGTGAAAAAAAGACTTTGATTGTCAGGCAATCTCTATAATAGTAATTTCCGAGAGTGTTTTCTATTTTATTGCAGTTTGTGAAAAAGGCTTTAGAGAAATTGAGTGACATGAACGATGCGTTATTTGGTCGCTTGGTTCGGTCCGAAACTTTCGTAATTCGTACGAACTACTTGGCAACAATTCTGAAGAAGGTCGCCGCCAACGACGTGAAGGGACTCGCTGTGGAAGAAGGGCCCACAAAATTTAAGCTTCCTGCCACTGTTGGAGACATTGGCGGTGGAGACATCAACGCACAAGTATGGATAGTGACTGGTTTTTAATGCTTCTACCCGACATTATCGTCCATGTCGCTAGTTATGAATCTCTCTATGTATGACTATCTTCCTTGATTATTGCTTCCAATCTTTGCATTAAAGGGGCATTGTCACGATGATTTTGCTGTTTTAGGTCAATTCTGTGCTAAAATCGTTACTTTAAGGCTTTAATCATAATTCAAAAACTCATTAATAATTCATAAGCACATGACCCTATCAGAGACGTCAAATTGATCACGTGCATGAACCTTTATACCTGGTAAAACATGGTCATTCTGAAAAGCCAGGGAAGGGACTTGATTTCAGTCCCAGGGAAAAGTGGGGTTGAATGCCTAAACAATACAATTATCGCTGAATTTTTAATGAGAACGACTACCATGATCTTTATATAAAGATCACACGTAATCTTTATATAAAGATCTCAATCAATTACATTAAAAATTCATGTATAATGATAATCACACATTAACAACCAACATAACAGGCGTACAAATAGTTCACCCCGCGTTCACAATATTTATTTCATTTCCCTGGATAATATTTTACAATACAAAGATACACATGGTTTTACTTTGTTGCAAAATTAAACGTGCAGTTGTGAAACACTGACTTAGACATCTCTATATGAAATACTTCACTGGGCATTGGCATGTTACATAATTCTTCATCCCTAACTTCGTAATTCAAATCTAAGTCGGGAACATCAACTACATCCACTACATCACGAGGTGGCCCCAATAAATCGCTCACATTCCGTTCTTGCTCAACACTTTTCTTTTGGTATCGAAACAGTGCATTAGAACGGTGTCCAGTGCGCTTGTCAACCAAAGATTCAAAGACTCCGGTGTCATATTGACAATGTTCTTGTCCAAAGCTTGAACTTTATCGAGTTCCACGTGGAAGCCTGCTTCTTCCTTGCTTGGGTCTTTATTCTTTCTTGAAGCTTGCCACTCGACAAAAATTTTCAACGACCATTTAGTTACATATCGTGTGGATCTAGGAACAGATTTTTCTAGAAATTTTCTTTCTTCCTCCTCACTTTTAGAATTTCTAAAAGCTCTTTTTGGAGGCATTACAAATGACCACGACTCTTCTAAGGAAATAATGAGGACTGAGGCAAAAAGCTTCGACTCAAAAAGCTCTCGACGAAAACAACAGAATTTTTGTCGATTGCAATGCACGCGTTTTCTCGGGTTTTTGAAGCCGCACAACAATTCGCATGCACGTGTTTTCTCGGGTTTTTGAAACAGTAGAAAAATTCGCGTGCACGTGTTTTCTCGGGTTTTTGAAACAGTAGAAAAATTCGCAGGTAGGTGTTATCGCGGATTTTTGAAGCCGTTCAAAACACTCGCAGCACGTGTTTTATCGGGTTTAAAAACACTCGGCTACGCCTCGTGTTTTTAAACCCGATAAAACACTGCTGCTCGTGTTTTAAACAGTACATAAAAAGCTTCTTTAAAGCTACGACGAAGGTATCAAATGAATTTTATCAGAGAGGGCTAACCATAACATAATTTCTTGAGGATTTTTGGAACACGTAGCATCAAAACTTGAAAAAATTGGCCAATTTTTTCAATTTTCAATCCATTTCCATCCATGTCATCCTTAGCGACAGGCGACAGAAAACAGTTTCCGTACCTTCAAATGGTCTTCGATAACAAAACTACATCATTAGTTTTGGAATTCAGTTGATGCGAAGGCGCCTTCTAGCTTGCCATTGAATACCGTGACAATGCCCCTTAAGATTACTCATAGCAATGAACAAGTCATAATTTGGCACTCAATCTACTCTGCTTGGGTAGTTATCTTTTTGCTGGACAACAAAACAGTCATTTTTGGAGCACACGCATGGTCAGCGAACAAAGTCTAGATCCAATGAAACCGCATGAATGAAACTGGCGCTTAATGGACGCTTTTAGTTGTGTTAAAACACATTTCCGTTTCCCATCGGAGTTCCATTATTCACGATTCCAAGTCATTCGGCTCCAGTGTATGCCTGAAACTTGATAAGGGAGTTCACTGCCATGCATATATAGCCAGTCAGTTTAATTAATAATTGCAAAGCTCTCTTAATAAAACCTTATCTTGGACTCTCCTTCCAGATGCAAGCTGTTTACTTCAATCCTTTCACCTGGGACATCAGCAGCAGGAAGATCAAATCAAGTGTAACTAGTCTCAATCTGCAAACTGGCAATGGAAAAGGATTAACGTGTCAAACCTTGATAATCACATTGAGATAGTTATTCCGATTTCGAGTTCAACGCCAAACAACAGCAACGGAACTGAACATTCTTTCCTAAAGCCAAACAAAATGTCATTTCGTAGTTATTACGCAGAACTAGCAGATATACCCGTTTCTATTAGAATCAAAGCGCAAAAATATGGAATAGCCATTCAATTGCTTTTGAAATTTGGAGCAAGACCTACCATCGAGGAGTTTGATCACAACTTTACTGTTACGTCATCATGTAAAAACCAAACAAACGACAAACAAAACGGATCATCCTGCCTTCTTGAAGAGAGCTCCTTAACAGTGGTACCTTCTGAACCAAGTCGTCTTTATGTAGGTCTGTTGCTTCTAGTCAACGAACATTCCAGAACACGAAGGTCATGTTTCGGCCATGGCCGAGAAAGACGGTCATGTGTTGGCGTCAAGGATCCGCCACCAAAAGGAGTTACTAAATCAGTTATTCCCCAATATGATCCATTAACAGACGTCAACTACACCTTCAGTATTACCCAATCAAGTTGTCTGTATTGGTCTGAAGAAAAGGAGAAGTGGACTTCCGATGGTTGTAAGGTAAATTACATTTAAGTGATCGTTTTAATTCCTGGTTGAAAATGAGCAAGTTCAGGAGTTAGATCTCTGTCTGCACTAAGGGTTTTAATGTTTATTTTAAATAACATGATTTTAATATTTGTAAGTCAATATATTTCATGTTAAATTGTATTTCCATTCCTTAATGATGTAGCAATTCAGTCTATTAGACTTGAATTTTTTCTTTTCAATATACCATTCATGTGACTCACAACATTATTTACTGTAATTTTAACTAAAACTCCAGTCCTCTGTCCTCAGAACAAGTGTGTTTTTAGTATGTAAGAGGAGATGAAAATATTACAACTGAGTATTTTGCTCCCGTACGATTTCACGTGCTTTTTTAATAATCTTAATAAACCTCTGGGACATGCTTGTACCTAAGGTTGAACTTTATTAAGTAGTTTTGCGAATTCCTATTGCTTAGATACTTTTTTCTGCCGTTCATGAATTTAAGACCAACTTTTTCGCCCCCGCCGGCAAGCTTTTATTCCATAATTTTTTGCCGTTGATTGCAAGTTACAGATTACGTGTTGTGATTGCTCTCTCGGTTATGGAGTTTGAGCATACTGCTCGCTGCAATACAATTTCTTTCATACTTGCATGCCTTAGACAAGGGTCCTGGAAGCAACTAAGGGAAAACAACTAAGCCCAAATTGCGTTCAATGTTCCCCTATGTTTTTCCTGATTATGTATATTTCTCTGTTAGGTTGACGCCAGTTCCAACACGACTCATCTTAAATGCCTTTGCAACCATCTTGACCTCCTTTGGCGGAAACTTCATTCAAGCACCAAAATCCCATTGATTTTGACAAAGTTTTTCACTGAGTTTACACGGCTCGGAGAAACTGGCCAATATTTCAGTACTTGTCACAATAGGCATGTGCTTTTCTTCTCTACTTCGTTCATCTTAATCTTTGCAAGGAGGGCCGACAAGAAGGACGAAAGCAAGGTACAGTAACTTTTTAAATGGCCACTCTGTAGCGTACATTGATTTAGATGTTCCAACTGTTTTTCATTGATTGCCTTCTTTCACGTTGCAAAGAATTCTCAATTGGGCCATCGCGCTAACAATACAAAACTGGAAGTCATGTATACTAATCCGTCCCCAATTACCGTTGCAAGACAGATGTTCTTTTATGAGAAAAGAAAATACTACAGAAACATTTCAACGCTACCATCTGTAATAGCTTATGTGAAATTCATTTTTGCAGACGTGTTCTCCTAAGCATGTGACTATCGTTGAAGAAGGAACCTACTTTTACGACATGGTTATGTAGCACTGGTGTTTGGAAAAATTCCGGAACAACAGCTAACGTATTTCTTGGCATAAAGGCGAACTCAATGAACACAAGTTAATTCCACTGAGTAGTAAAGAAGAGTCGGGTGAAATATTTGCACGTGGAAGTATTAATGGCTTTGTGCTAATTACTAACGAATCTTTCGGTCCTTTAAATGAGATAAACTTTGGAACACGACAATTCCGGATGTGACCCCTCTGGTTTGTGGAGACAGCGTTGATTCAAGACAGGCAGACAGCGGAAACGATGGGTATTCCGATAATAGGTGGCTTGCGTTAGAAAAAGACGATGGGCAAGTAGAAGTTACTGTGGACAATCAAAGTGCTTCGTCCTTTTCAGCTCATGTACGTTCGCGCTTGGACGAAGGATTGCAGATGGTCATCTGTGGGTCTCAGTGTTTGGCAAAGCATGTAGCAGTACTTTCACCCGCGTACAAAGAGCATCGTGTTGCCTTTCAGTATTGTTCAGCGCCATGATTGCTAATGCTATGTTTTATAACATTGGTGGAGAATCCGACGGAGCTATACAAGTTGGTCCATTCAAGTTCTCTTGGAAACAGATTATCGTGGGAGTGCAAAGTGGACGGATAGTTCGCACCTGTTAACATCCTAATTGTCCTTCTGTTTCAAGTCCAGCAGACCAGAAGTAAAAATGCAGACAAGTATAAAGACATTGACCAGGTCCAAACGACTCGTGGATGAAATAAGTGACACTGGTTGCATGTTGCCTCATTTCTGTGTGTACATCGGTTGGTTTCTATGTTTCGTCACAACTCTTACAGCTGCAACTGTCACCTGATTCTACAGTTTTTATGTGGGGCAAAGAAAGTTGCCAGAAGCAATGGCTGCTTCAATTTTGCGTGGTGGGCAAATGGACCAAGAATATTTTGTCGTACAACCAACCAAGGTAATGCTGCAGTCGTTGTACTTTCCCTTGCTATTGAGCCGAAAAAAACAGCAGCGAAGAAAGGAAATTCCGGAGAGGGTGAAGATTATGATTCATATGACGATGATATCGATTTTCTTAGCGATGATCCTAAACAGCGATTTAAGCAGAGCCTCTTGGAAAAGATGCGTATCCGAAGCAAAAAAGAAGCTCAGTTGACAGACATTGTGAAGGACATTGTTCTTCATCTAATATTTGTGTTTCTCCTGGCCATTGTTTGCTATGGCAACAAGAATAAAAACCGTTTTCTAATGACAAGTGCAACGAGAAATGCCTTTACGAAGTTTGATCTGGTAAGATTGAATTATAAGTAGCCGTAGCAGGGTGGTGAGCAGGTTAATGCTATCAAATGAATAAATCTCCTTTAATGTCAGATCTTTAATTTCGCGTCCCTGTCTTTCACTTCGCACAAGTTGTGAAAATTAAGTATAGTATTTACCTACTTACTGTAGATTTAAAGTAAGTAAAAATAAGTAACCATAAAGTATGTTTTTGTTGACGCTTAACTCATTCATCATGGTTAGCAAAGTAGATTAGCTTCGCAGAGGAGGAGCACTTGGTTCCTTGCAACCAACATTAAACCAAACTTGTTTCACATTTTAGGTAACCGACGCCCAGAGATTTTCGCGTTGGTTAAGCCAAGAGTTTCCTTCCAAATATTTACAATCAAGCGTGGTACAATGGCTTTGAAGAAACAAATGATGTGTACATCGCAAACAAGATGTCAATATTGATCGGCATGCCTTGGATGCGACAGCTGAGGGTCAAAAAAAGTAACTAGTAATAAACGTTTTATTGCCAAAAATAGACATCAACCAATTAAATTACCTCTGGCATTTTGTTCATAATAACACAAAATTGGACAAACCTTACCTGCCTGACGTGTTTAAGAAAATCCATGAAATAGAGTCTCCAGCGGAGCCCATCACTAGTCGGCTACTCTGGTTACCGGGTACTCAATCTCAAAGGGAGCTTAAGAAAATTTTATGTTAGATAACGAGTTTGTATTCTCTTCCCATGACTTACTTGGGTCAAATGTACTTTGTTAAAAAATAGTTACTTAAAGAACCACGCACTTCTTGATAAAAATATTCGTGCATTTCTTGACCGCACATTTCTTGAAAGGATAGCTACTATTTAATTCGGTCTAATTCATAATTTCGGTTCTTCCAATAGAACATGCAGTTGATGCAACTCGAAAGATGAACGATCTGAATATGCACTGTTGAGAAAGACTTAAATACATGAGTGATAATCACATTTGCGAAAAAAACGTTAGAAGATAACGCATGAAAAACTCTTGTTGTAACAACTGCCTAAGTTATGTACATAACTACAAGTTAGTCTTCAAGCCTTTTATAGAAACTAAAAAAAAACTGCGCCTTTTCTTAACTGCACATTTATTTAGAAGATAGCCAACATTTGATTCAGTTCAGGCTTGAGAATTTAATTTTCTGTTCTTGCGCTAGAACAGTTAGTCTCCAGGTCGTTTTAAAAAGGCACTCTTTACGGTGATTCTTCATGTATGTGTCATTTACCTATTATTGATTCTTTGTTTTTCAAGGTTCTTGCGGATTACTCTCTGAAATCACTTCGGTCTGCTATTATGATTATTCACCTGAGGGTGAGGACACCACATTGCTAAGTCTTCCAGGATGGAAACCTCTCCCCTACAACACATCATGGCCAAAGGCCCTGCGAATGTGTCCAAAGCCTTGGCGTTTCCAGACAGCCGAAGAACTAGACAATGATCCAACAAAAGCTGCATACAATACATATGAAGGAGGTGGCTACACTATTGTCCTTGGGTATGACGAAAACACTTCCCTTGATGTCTTAAGTGAGACACTTGAACATGGATGGATTAATCGGCAGACTCGCGCGGTTATTTTAGAATTCGCAGTCTTCAACGTGAACACAAACTTGATCAGCATCGCTACTTACTTCTTCGAGAAGTTCGCTACTGGCGCTGCCTACACCTCAAGGAGAGTTGATACACTCGAGTTATACAGTACAGAATCAGGAGCTCTGATGTTCTACCTCATTTGCCAGTTTTTGTTCATGGCCATGGTGCTATATTACTTCATAATGATCTTCGTCCACCTTTATCGGGAGCGTCTTGGATTTTTTAAGTCTGTATGGAATATGATTGACTTCTTAATGATTATATCTTCAGTGACCTCTGTTTTATTCTATATGATTAGATCCAAAAGTATGTTGCAGAGTATCAAGGCAATCCAAGCTAATCCTTTTGAAATCGTGCATTTTCATTCAGCATTAGATTGGGCCAACTGGGAAAATGCCTCAATCGCTGCTGCCGTTTTTATGGTAACACTGAAGCTTTTGAATCTCATCCGCTTCAATCCTTACGTGATCTTCTTGTTTTCATCCTTCCGGCAGTCTGCAGGCTACCAGCTGTCCTATCTGGGTGTCTTCCTCATTGTCTTCAACGCTTTTGTCATATCAGGAATGACATTTTTTGGTGGCATGGTCCCTAACTACTCAAGCTACTTGCAGGCAGTCACCTCGCAGTTTCAGTTTCTTCTGGGAACTGCTGTCCCGCTCGACGACCTCCGTAATGACAAGCCCTTTATTGGCCCAACGTTTGCTCTGCTATTCATGTTATGCATGACTGTAGTCCTTATGAATATGCTGGTTTCAGTTCTAAATGAATCCTACACTGACGCCAAGACAAACGTTGAAGAAAGTGCCGACCAGCTGGAAATGGTGCGATTCATTGGTGAACGTTTCATGGAAATGTTTCAGGAAGGTAAAAGGAAACCTGAATTCAAGCTATTTTGCGATGACGTGACTTTTACTAACATGTGCAATTCTGACGCAGAGCCATTCTGTTTGAATTCTGAAATTATCATCCAGTGCACTGAGCAGAGATTGGAGAAAGTGGAGAAAAGACTATCCGCCCTTAGTCGGCGAACGGAGAAGATGGTGACTGACTCTTTAAAGGACGAAGATGAAATTTTTGACATCTTCTACCTGATCATCAATCTTTCTAGCGGTCAATCAAACCTTAAGTTCGTATCTTGACAGCCAGTCGAAGGCATCATGCAGCATGCTGATAGCAATGATTGAATGACCAAACATGCAGCAGAACAAAAGAAAGTTGTTTAGTGTCCTCAACGTTTGCATCTTTTGTTTTTGTATGTAACTTCACTTCCGTACGCAAAACCTTATGACCATTGCACATTACCATTGGTTAATTAACGGAAGTCATTTCCTAAACAGTCATATGTTTGATCAGCAAGGACAACGATGGCAATTTCTGTTACCGTGTACATAATGCCAACTTCTTAAAAGCGACAATGCCACTTTAGACTCGGTTTTATTTGATTCAAAATGCAGTTTAAAAAGGCAGCAAGCATGACATTAACTACATCAATTATAATTTCAATTTTTCAATGCAAAATGTGGGATCACTGAAAAGAGAAACTTCATCAACGTTCCATAATTCAATAATATTTTAGTAGCTTACTGAATTGTCAGGTCTCGGTGATAAAAGATGAAGATAAATTGAAATTTTTTACTTAGTGTGGCAAACCCTGGCAGTGCTAAAATTAACCCTAGAAGTGATAAGTTGTTTAAATCCACTTGCTTTTTACGTTAAAGCAGGCTTCATCCAAACAAAATTGAACTGAGCAATTTAAACAAGATGGTGATCAACTACTACAGTGCGGATGCTGTTAAATACGTTGCTTGAATTTTCTTGTTAAGATACCTATTGAATCTTTTTACTAACTTAAGTAATTACATTTTAAACTGAAATAATCATGAGTTATTTTAGTCTAACATTATCTGCACATGTCAGAGCACACTCAACACTTAATGACTGGTCCCGTGGGGGACAGTGAGTTTGTTTCTCAAGAATCTCAGCAATGTTTACCGCCAAATGCCAAATGCCGAGATGAAGTCGAGGGAAACATTGAGATTCGAGCGAAACAAAACTCACTGTTTCCCAAGAGACTAGAAAAGTGTTAAGCGTGGTCTGCATGTATAAATAATACCGGTGAACATTTCGCGGGTAACAGTGAACTGTTTCCCGTTTGATGTCATAGTTTTCGCAATGTTACCCGCTCATGGCATCTGGCGGTAAACAGTTTCATTTTTAGATGTCATGTGACTATGAACTAGCCAAAGAATAGGCGTGCTGGAGCGGGAAAAATGCCAGCTACATAACAAAACTAATTGCTTAATAAAGTCATTTTACAGAAAATTGTACTGCTGAATATTTCTTCTTTCTTAGAAAAGGCGAAAGTAGCTATATGTCCGAACTCACCGATCAATCTGTGCACTTATTGGCATTGTGTGATGATACATGCACACATACATTGTAAGGTCGTTGCGCTGAAAACGTAAATTTCGCTTGAGAGATAACTGAATTTAAGGATAAGAAAGCAATCAAAAAATTGTTTAGAGAGCCCCGCGTTCTCCTCCTTACATGTCCCCGTTGTTCAAAGCCCGATTAAGCAATCCCTGGATTGGGAAGAATTTTGACTTCAGCTTCTTGTTTTCTTTTTATACTGTTTGTCCTTCAGTTTTGAGCTTGACTAATCTCAAACAACGCAAACCGTAAGAAGTGAAGAACAGTTTTATACCAGAAAAATTGATATTTCCGTTAACTTTTCTGAATCCGGGGTTAGTGTTTTCAAACACCCCGGGAGGGTAGTTAACCGTATTTATGATGTTGTCGATACATTCTGCCGAAAGGAACAATGGCGCGATATTAGAATGAAATTGTTTCAACAAATCGATTTCTGTTTTGTCGCCTTGTTAGACCAACGACGATCTTACGTTCGAACCACGGAGCCTTGCAGAAGAGGAGAAGAAACCTTGATAAAAAAAAGCTGTCGCGAAACACATTTTCCATACTCTTTTCTGTAAAAATGTAGTAATCTAAAAAACATTTTTTACATTTTGATATTGGGGTTTAAGGGTTGAAGGCATTTGCGCCAAAATATTAGCAGGAAAAGGTGAAATCACAGCAGAAAAACTGAAAGTACGCATTTTGTCTGATAGTGTTACCGGTTTACCTGTCAAGTTTTTTGGTATTGTAAATGTAGATTACAATTCACTCTTAGGTATTCGAGGTCTGAGTTCATTTTCATCCATAAATCATGTTTACGCGTTTTGTGATGTCTATGTCAAAGATGGTTTTGTGCAGTTCATGGTTTAGCGATAGAGCATGGCGTGTGTTCGAAGACGATGTAATTAAGATTATCCGCAATCGCAAAACTACCCGTGGTCTCCGTAGGTGTAAAAGCAAAAACAATATAATTATTCCTTGGTTGTAGCCCAAAGATTCAAATTTGCAGTTAAAACAATTACTGCTGCACGTTTTGTATCCCAAATAATTACCAAGCTTCATTATTTGTGAAATAAATAATAAATGTGAACTGTTGATATAGGATTCACCACAAATGAAGGTCGTTATTATTGTTCAAGTGAAGCGACTTAATTAAGCAAGAACTCAAATATATAAAGCTTGTATTGAAGAACTTGTTAAGTTTTGTTTAAGGGAGCTAACTTCGGAAATTCTTCTTGTCTTCGCTGTCAAGATCATCAAAGTCAAAAGATAAAAAGGATTTCCAAATATTTCAATAGTGTCCACATCGAAAAAAGAAACATCACAGCGCGGTAACTTTGACTGGCCACAGTAGGGTATCATTCGTAAACAGAAACGGCATCGGTACTAAATTTGGTACTTGCCATGATCACAGTAGTAAACAGTAACAAACATTTCATATGAAATGCTTGTCATTGTTTTCTATGTCATTCACCTCCACATAATCTGTTACCGTCTCAAGGGAGTTCTTAATTTACTGTAGGAATATGAAACACCTGTATTTGTTAACAAGCTGTAGAAACGATGTGGGAACGTAAGCAGTGGCGAGCCTTCCCACACCCGCTTCAACAATTTATAGAAGAAAAAAACAATTTCCAAATTTTTTGACAATGTTTTTTTAAAGAAAATAAAGGGATCGTTTTATTACTGCGATCATTGAAATACGGATTCTCATAGCTTTTGTAATCACGATGTCGGCAGCTTGCTCTATATTACACCGATATCGTTGTTATGTAAACAAGTCTTTAAGTGAGCGCTTTCTTCACAGTAGGGTTACTCATCCCCTCGTTGAAAAGCATCGCAGTTAAATCTAATTTGTTACCTACAAAAGGAAGTATAAGAAAGAATTCCCTGACATGAATTTTGCCTTTTCAAGTGTTGATCGATGCGACGAAAAATGGGTGTAAAACTGTCATCATTTGCTTGCAAGGTGAGGCTTACCTTTGCGTTTTAAGTGCCCAGATCACTGAAGTACTTATCGACTGAATTTTACGTTTTAGACCCTCTGGCTTTTCATCCATGGCTTGATTGTTTTAACTGATGGAGGCCAAGCTTACCCAGGTCTGAGTTTCCTTGTTATAGCACGATTTCTATTCATCGCATGCAGTACGTAAAAACCAGTTTAAATTACATAATCTAATTTGTCGAAATTGACTCAAATCGCCGAGGAACCCAGTCTTTTGAAAAACAAGGACTTGTTTTCAAAACAAATCATGACCATTTTCAGAAGTTCTTAGATCCCCCTACCCCCACCCTGTTACCCGTGAGAACTACATCGAGTAGATTCTGAAGCCCTCAAAGAGAAAATTTAGTATTGGATAAGAACGTTCATAAATACAGAAGTCACTAGAGAAAAAAGAACGTCAGTTTACGTGAAAACAATACACTCGTTGATACCCTATGATTTAATCATAAGCTAGTACGATGACATATGACTTCAGCTGTAAGTCCTGAAAAAAAAACCGGTTTTCACCAAGCTTAATCTTGATTGTTTGGAAAATAGACTATACTGTCAGAGTTACGAGGCACCGGGGATGGCACAGTGAGAAGACCACAATCGGGTTCGATTCCGGTCCGGTGCCATACGTGTGTTGAGTTTGTTGTTGTTCTCGCCCCGCTATCTTTAAATTCCAATTCAGAAGATATAGGACACGCATGGAAACCAGCTAAGCCTGATGTTGCTTCCTCGCTAATAGTGTGAATCACTTTTGTTTTTAGTTCATTCACTTTCTCAAACGACGAACATTGCACACGTTAAGTTGGTAATTTACCAGACTAAGCAGTTGAAAGCTGATTTATTTGTCATCAGTTTGCCGTATTTGGTTAGGGTAAAATATGATTTAGCGTTCCTCTTTTAGTGCACATTCATTAAATTAGCTCTGGACGCAGTTTGCGAGTGCGTTTCTTAATTTTAAACCGTGATCTTTCTCATGCAGTGGACTCCGTCATTTTAGCAAGCAATGTTACCTCTGATTGGTTAACTTTGAGATCCACGTGGAAGTTACCTTAAGCATTCTCTTTTCCTTCATAGGCGCAACCTCTGTAAATTCGCAATTACTTGTAGTTGATAAAATGTGGAGATATATGTATTTTTTTGTCGTTTAGTGACTCCATGTACCAGCAACCCTTGCCAGCATCAAGGAAGCTGCATAGTAAAAGGAAATGCCAGCTACTTTTGCCAATGTATTGGACGATATTACGGAGATAATTGCGAAAAAGGTAATAACATTGCTGGAGAAATTTGGCAGCCACGCGGCTGTTCGTGATGAATAAGATATTGAGATCAGCCGCCATATTGTATCATTTGTTTCGCAGCGCTAAACTATTATTTCGTGAAACATCTTTCCAGGTTTTTTCTAAAAAAAATGAAAAATATATTCTTAAAAGTATAATCGAAAAACTTCATATACAAAGAGTTAAGGTTAAAAACTGACAGTTTTTCGATACGAGTTCAACTGCATTTGAACAGAAATCGATCTGCTGGCAAAAGCATTTTTTTTTCTGAAAATCAAGATTGTGTTACACTGTTAGTTCTTAAAGAGACACCTTTTATCATAATTGCACACCTGCTTACATGACATTATGGAAACACATATTTCTCGATGAGCCAAAACAAATGCGTTTATCGCACCAACACTTCTAGCATGCGCATTTTCACACTATACATCTAAGTCTTGAAAGGAATGATCTTTGTATTAGCTTCCATTCCATTAAACATTTAGCATGTGCAAAAGCTCTTGGCATGGAAGACCACACAATCTCTGACAAGGAGATCACTGCCTCTTCTGAATGGAGTTATGACCAAGCTGCTTTCCAGGGAAGGCTTCACCTTCAAAAGACTGCAAACATGTCAGGAGGCTGGGGTGCTGGCGTAAATGACTCCAATCAATGGCTCCAGGTTGATTTGAGTAGTCGGTATAGTAAGGTGACTGGTATTGCAACACAAGGAAGAAATGGAGATTACGACGAATGGGTAACGACGTACAAGCTGCAGTACAGTGAAGATGGAGTGAATTTCACTTACTACAGAGAACCAGGAGAAACCACAGACAAGGTGACATCGACGACAAAATTCTTGTTTTTTGACGTTTAAATTTATTACTAAAGGTTGAACTCTCCATGCAATGAAGCTACCTAAGTGTTCCTACATTAATCACGTCTGAAGACCAGACTCTTTTCGGGCAAATATGCAACGATCGACGATCTTTCTATAATCGATCAATAAAGCTCGTTTAGGGCATCTGCTACTACGATCAAAAATACCTTGGAGGCTAAAATGAAAGAGACTTCCACACCTATGAACGTTCGCGCTAATTGATTCTGCTAATCCTTACCGCGCAAGCCAGTTCGCATGCCACGTCATGCATCGAGCGCGCGCTATAAGGTAGATGGAAATTGCCGGCTATAGCTTTACCTAGATCTTACGATCCCTATTTTTCTTTTACAGGATCATTTCTGTACCGATTTCCTCGGTTTAGCGACAATTAAAATCTATTGATTAAAAATTAGAATTTTTTTGCAAAAATGCTCTTGAAGTGTTAAATTTTGGGAAACCGTTGGCAATTATTTACGTAACAGAACCACTTCTGCAAAATATGAACGTCCTTGAAGGCATCTGTCGACGTCCTGAAGAGAAGATTATCAACCGCGTAACACTAGAAGGACCGTGTTTATAAAGCTAACAAATTCCGTTCTTCGTTGTTCTTTATACTTTCGCCTATTTTCCTTGGCTCTTCGTTAAAGGAGAGACATTACCGTAAACCGATGAGAACGCTTCCAGTGTTCTTTGCTTTGTTACTGTTGTTAGTTATGTTTCAATACATCTCGCTTTGTAGTAGTAGGGTTCCCACTTTCCATCAATAGAATGGTATTTACTTAATAATGCATCGTTCACTATCCCGCGCTGATTACTTCGTATTTCATTTAACACTAAAATGAACAAATGATTCCCAAGAAACCATTCTTTTCATAATTTAGGGAGGTGCTGTGGACTCATAGGTAGTGTGCTTTGCTACTGCTAGTTCAAACAAATGCCCTGACCTGGGACGTTGTGGTTTTCTTGGGCAAGGTACTTTGCTCTCACATTGTCTCTCTCCCGACCCCTCGGGATCTCTCTCCGCCTGGGTGTATAAATGGGAATCGGCGAACTCAATACTAGAGGTAACCCTGTGATGGACTAGCATCCAATCCAGTGAGGAGTAGAAATATCTCTAGTTACCTCATGCTAACGAAACTGAGATAAGCTCCTGCATGATGGGCCACTTGGCTCACGGAGTATGTAGGCTTCACCTTTAAAAAAATTTCCAAATGCCTAATAAATTGCTTCACGCTGGTTTAGGAGTTCGATGGAAACACAGACCAGAACAGTGTGGTTTCTCATGACCTAAACCAAACAATAAGATCACGTTACATACGTTTTCAACCAGTCGCATGGCATAGTTGGATTTCGATGAGGGTGGAGCTCTATGGTTGTAAAGGTACATTTATATTTGAGATGAATGACATTACCCTGGGTACCAGAGGTTTTTCTCGCGCGGCGGATGTAAATGGCGGCCGAAGGCCGTTGGCACTGCACGAGCGGCGAAGCCTCGAGAAAAACCTCTGGCTCAGAGCGGTTTAATTCACTGTGCTCGTTGAACTTTGATCAATTTTATCGGATTATATTTAAACCAATCACAGCGAGGATCACCCACTGTGAACACGTGGACTTCCACGTAAAGACATGACAGATGGCATGTGGATTTCAATTATTGCCCCCGCAGGGTTTTGGCCCAGAGGCCAAAACCCGAGGAGGCATTATAGTCTCCCCCGCGTATACGTATAAAGAATGTGTGAAATATTGGTGTAGTATGCGAATCAATCCCGATTTGACGAAACTAGGCGCGCACGGTGGTCCCGGTTAATTTTTCAGTCAGCTCGCAAGGCAATGCTACATGGGTAATTCTTGCAACCACGAACACGAGGAGGAGATCGAGGAAGATATTATTTGCTGCACGAGGAGGAGAGGATCTTGCCAAAATATATTTTAGGGCTGGTATC
>JAHPZR010021939.1:42500-87950 GCA_019787425.1 Platygyra sinensis
GCATTTCCATTCGAATAAAGACGCTACCGATTCATAGTCACATACAAGTTCATTTGAAGCTAGTTCTTAAACAGGTACTTTCACTCGATACAGTATGTCTTGAAAACTGTAAACGTAATAAGTTAAATGTGAATTTATTTTTTGAGCAAGCGGGACCTTGGCGACACCCTTGTCCCAAATTAAGCTCTCTATTATTTCTCCGCAGACGTAGACGAATGTCAAGATCAGGAACCTAGGTGTCATTTGAACGCCCAGTGTAACAACACTGTTGGTTCATTTAACTGTACCTGTCTTCAAGGATATTCAGGAGATGGCGTAAATTGCTCGGGTATGAATGGCCATTCAATACTATCAGTCAAGGTGTAGTCTTTTGGCAAGAGCGAAGGACTGAAGAAAATACAATATTGTCGACTTACTGAGTGTTAATATTTCTCTGCAGATGTCGACGAATGTCACGATCACACCCACAACTGTCACGTCAAGGCCCAGTGTAACAACACTATAGGCTCATTTAACTGTAGTTGTCCTCAGGGATATTCAGGAAATGGCGTGAACTGTTCCGGTCTGATTTATCCCAGTTTAACAATATAATATTGTCTACACATTCTTAAGTCACAAACATGATCTGTTAACTACAGCTTCTAAAGAGTTAGATTCGATAGGTCTCGGAAACTGCAAAATAGTAAGTTAAATATGAATTTATTTTTGAACAAGCGTTCACTTCGGTGTCACCCTTGTCGTTGCTTAATCTGTCTATTATTTCTCCGCAGACATAAACGAATGTCGAGGCCAGGAACCTAGGTGTCACTCGAACGCTCGGTGTAAAAACACTGGTGGTTCGTTCTACTGTACTTGTCGCCAGGGATATTCAGGAGATAGCGCAAATTGTCTGGGTATGACTAGTCATTTAGCAATATCAGTGTGGTTGTAATCTTCTGGGAGGTTTGAAAAACAGAAAAAGAAACAGTGCTGCAATGGCGTCCTTGCTATTCGGACATAAATTTATAAATGCAATCCGAGAGATTAGGTAGACAGCTAGTGAAGGGTAAATCCTGACATATTCTTAAGTCGATAGGATAAACATACTGAAGTAAAATTTTGAGAGGTAAATGGTCAGTTGCGATACCGAATATAAATTCGTAAAGGCAGCCCAATAATGACAACTATATAACACGGTTAAGATTAACATGATGAGGAATTAAAACAGCTGCTAGCTCTGTACTTCTTAGCGTCTAAAACATGCCAACGCCCTATGATGTTCACCAGCTTTGTCTCGTTGAATCTTTCAAAAAGGTACACCTCTCATACCTTGCTGATTTTGCTTTGTTCCCTGTTTTACTTTTATTGTCTCTTTTTATATGTGCTTTGTCATCTTAACTTCGCTGATTATCGAGCTTCTTAAAGAATCCCTTACTGTCCAGAATATTTTTCATCTTTGTTACGCGCTTTTTGCAAGATGATAAACCTTGTTATGATGATTATAATCCTGTGCCATGTGTTACGAAAAATTGTTGCGTGACTTACGTAAAGATTCGCGAATGTGCTAATTTCGTCTCGAATCTTCTAGCATATTCAATTAGTGTCGCATCATAGTGTATTTTTAGTTGTTTACGTCTGCTGCTGTAAATAGCTTTATATATTGTAATATTACTTTATTAAGTATAGCCGGAAAGTTCTAGAACGCTTTGCTGTAAAGTATATAAGTAAATCGGTGTATTGTTTAGATGTTTTTTTTTCCCAGGAGTGTTAAGAGAATAATCTCGTGAGTCAGTAGTGCTTACTGAAGTGTGACGAAGGTCGCGTGTAATCGACAGAGGTCGTGTTTGTGAAGTGTAACAGAGAAGTTACGTGGATATCTTGGCAGAGGCCGTTTGTTTATACAAGAGTGACGGAAGTCAAGTGTGGTTACTAGCCTGGCGTGTGCTTGTTGTGAAGTCCTGTGTGGAAATACTGCGTTCGTGTGGAATAAGTATCCTTGTTGTGTTTTCCGACATCCCTGAGTTCTGTTTCGACTAAAAACTACCTACCACTAAAAACATCGAACTTGCAACACCATGATAGAGGACTACGGCATTTGAAATGAGAGAAGTGTGGGTTATTTAAGTTAAATTACACCAAATGAAGGCATGAACCAAACTAACCCCATGATATAATCCATGCTTTTTCTGATCTGATACTATGGCTCTTTAGGTAAGGATGTATGTTTTTCATTTTTGAAACCATGATGTGTTTGCACGTAAACAATGGTTTCTTGGAGCGCTTACTTTTGCACTTGAGACTCGTTGAGATTACCTGAAATACAGATTTAACAAACATTTAGACATGTTTACTTTATCTATATCTGATTCACTTCAGTTGAATCGCTCATCTGATTTCTCCACAGATGTTAACGAATGTCAAGATCACACCCACAACTGTCACGTAGATGCGCAGTGTAAAAAACAGTATAGGCTCATTCAGCTGTACCTGTCTTCAAGGATATTCAGGAGATGGTGTGAACTGTTCGGGTATGATTTATCCTAGCGCAGCAATATCATATTGTCTACAAGTTGTTAAGAGTGTGTCCAAGAGAAAACCAGGCAGAGCCAGGCAGGAGGTGATACAGCTCAAATCACCAATTTTGCTCAAACTTGGCATAAATGTTGGGTTTGGTGAGTAAATGAATATGGCAAGAACTTAGGTTAAAATACTTTAGTATATACACACTCAGTGATCTTGGTGTTTTAAGCAATCTGATTGGTTCGCTATCTCTGGCTAATGAGCATTATTCACCTCCTAGCGAGTGAATAATGCGTAAGCCAAACAAAAATAAAGCATACTTTTGAATAAAGCATACTTTTGATTCACACTGATTTGAACGGTGTTTAAGGACCGTTATTCTAGACTGTCACGAGTTTTTTTCGAAGATTAACTATAGATTTTCCATGTTCAAAGATTCTGTAAATAGTTTCGCGAATTCGCGCATGCTTTGTACAGCTTGCACGTTTTCCACGAATGAATTGAGAGGTCAAATTAAATCCATTTTTAATGGTTTCCTTCTGAAAATGTTGTTGAGATCACTTCTTGTGTATATACTAAAACAATTATTCTTCTCAATCTCGGTGAATAGTGGCAGAATATTTACCTCGCCGCTTCGCGGCTCGGTAAATATTCTGCCACTATTCACCTCGATTTCAAAGAATAATTGTTAATTATTCTCTTCAAGTTAGGGGTACCTCCTCCAAAAATGGCCCTTTTTCACTAATTTATGCATAATTAATTAGCTGTCTTTGATTTAGTATTTCTACAACAAGAAAGGCCATGTGGAAATGAAATCCACTGGATCATGTTCTACTATTATTAGTCTCAAAGCACAGATATTCATTTAAACCAGACATTTTGATTTCTCTCCGTGGCTCCATCATAAGTAAGGTGCATATTTTGTAGTGTTGTAAATAGCCTTTAATTAATGGCAAATATCTGCACTGGGCAACAGCAAATACTCGTTATTCTAACATGGATAGTGAGAGCAATCACTAAAGTTCTCAAAAAAGCCATAAAATGTTTGGGGACCTCAACAATTTTTCTGTGCTGGCATACTGCTTACGTAGAAATTCACGATTTTTGGCCATTTAATGAACATTGACTAAAACACGGAAGTTATTTTTCTGTGTTAACCTAACTCGAAATCAACAAGAAATATCTACCTAAGTATTTTCCTATCAATATCCAGTATAAATTCGCTGAAAAGAAGCACTTGACACATTTCTGTCAAATATTTTCAGAGCTACTTCTCACGGTTATCGATAAAACGCGGCAGAAGAAGATTCAACCTATACGTTCCCTCAACATAGGTTTTCAGGCGTAAATTAGAATGAAAACATGAAATAACTACTACATACATGTCACTTAGATGCAATTTTTGCACTCTCGCTGATTCTTGGACCGCGAAATGTCCAGTTTTGTGTCATCTGTTTCGTTGCTTCGACCCGAGGTTTAAAGAGAATGTCCTTTGCCTTCCCGCTTTCGTCATCAGAGATATCAACATTTGTCGAAACAGCTACTCACAAGGCCGTTTAAAATCCAGGAAGAGCTATCACTGTTGCAAGTGTTATAGGATACAGATTTCTTACAAAACCACCACAAAACATTCCGCCATCTTTGTCGATATTAAGCGGTACAATTTGTGTCAGTATACATGACGTAGTTACCGGATTAAAAGGAGGTAACCGCTGACTTTTCAACATCTAAGTTCATAATGGCGGAGTGTTTTGTGATGGAATTTAAAAGCAATCTGAATGTTAAAGTGATCACTCTCCCTGGATTTTAAATGACCTTTTGAGTGGCCTTTCGACAGCTGTTGATACCTCTGATGATGAAGGCGGGATGGCAAAGGTATTCTCTTTAAACCTCGGGTCGAAGCAACGGAACAGATGGGGCAAAACTGCATGGACATTTCGCAATCCAAGAATCGAAGAGAGCGCAAAATCGCGTCCAAGTGACATGTACAATCCTTGTATGTAGTACTTATTACTTGTTTCAATTTTATTTTTCGCCTGAAAACCCAAGTTGAGGGAACTTAAGCGTTGAATCTTCTTCTGCCTCATTTTTTCGATATCGAGAACATGTCACAAAATGTACTTCTGAAAATATATGAAAGAAATGTCTCAAGTGCTCCTTTTCGCCGAATTTATACTGGATATTGATAGGGAAATACTTAGGTAGATATTTCTTGTCAATTTCGAGTTAGGTTAAGACAGAAAAATGGCTTTTGTGTTTTAGTGAATGTTCATAAAGTGGCCAAAAAGGCGTGAAGTCCTATGTAAACAGTATGCCAGCACAGAAAAAATATTGAGGTCCCCAAACATTTTATGGCTTTTTTGAGAACTTTAGTGATTGCTTTCAATATCCATGTTAGAATAATGCGTATTTGCCGTTGCCTAGTGCAGATATTTGCCATAAATTAAAGGCTATTCAAAACACTACAAAATATGCACCTTACTTAAGATGGAGCCGCAGAGAGAAATCAAATTGTCTGGTTCAAATGAATATCTGTACTTTGAGATTAATAATAGTAGAACATGATCCAGTGGATTTCATTTCCACATGGCCTTTCTTGTTGTAGATATGCTAAATCAAAGACAGCTAATTAATTATGCATAAATTAGTGAAAAAGGGCCATTTTTGGAGGAGGTACCCCTAACTTGAAGAGAATAAAATATTTTAACCTAAGTTCTTGCCATAATCATTTACTCACCAAACCCAACGTTTATGCCAAGTTTGAGCAAAATCGGTGATTTGAGCTGTATCACCTCCTGCCTGGTTTTTTCATGGACACACTCTTAAGTCAAACACTAACGTATATGTAGATGCACGTACAGTCTTTTGGGAGTTTCTAGCCTACCTGGCGCATGTAAGAAGACCAACAGAGATCACTACTAAATTGCAACTAGGCACACAATATGTCCCTTGAAGAGATGGTAAGAACTACTATGCTAAGTTAATCAAATGATGTTCAAGGAAATTAATTTCTCTGATATTCACAGCTAAGGGCATGCAGATCCCTGCAAATTTCTATACGTAGTCTTTAGAATGAGGTGGCATTTTTTAGACACAGAGATAATTAAGGCAACATTAAGGCCAACATTTTTCACATAGCCCAGCGCTAATAGTGACAAGTTACCCGCCCCACCACAAAACAGAATTTATTTTTCGCATTCACTTGGCAACGCTGTTGTTTATTTTTGTTGTTGTTTTTGTTGTTAAATGATCTCTTGGCAAAGTTGGCGTTATTTCCACAGTATTCATGGCATCTGGTATGCATTTCCATTTTTTTTCGCGTTATATTAAAAAATCACAAAGCACGACAAGAAAAGATAGCAACTCGGCTAGGAAAAGGTCATTACATCATAGTAAATCTAGGAGGAGGCTACCGGAATCATGGCACATTGGAGCCCTCGGATAAAAAAATAAGGGGCTAAATGAGTCAATTTAATTTCGGATTTTGGAATCAATTTTGAAGATAACGAACCGCGGCGGCAGATCTTAAGCGTTTCTAATTAAAACGCTACCAGCTCATATGCACATGCATATATTCAGCTAGAACTAGTTCTTAAACAGATAGATTTGATCAATAAGTCTTGATAACTGCAAAATAGTAAAATTAAACGAGACTTACCTGTAAGTTGAAGTTTGATTGAGATTTTACCGAGTTATAAAGTGCTGGGAGATTACATGAGATCGCAAGCGCATGCGCCAACTCAGTCTTCAAAGGCTTAATGTGAGTGAGTCACGGCTACCATTAAAGGGTGGGTTGGGAGGGCATGTAATCTCCTAGCACTTTATAACTCGGTAGAATCTCAATCAAGCTTCAACTTACAGGTAAGTCTCATTTAATTTTGCTATTCTACCTCGTTATCGTCCTGTGAGGTCACATGAGATTTTGAACCAACACGAACATTAAGCACAGTCATAACAACTCTTATTCTTCGGCCATTTCAGCTTAACAGAAATGATAAACAAACTGCAGTTACAAACATGACAAAACAACGCATGTTGTAAAAAACGAAGAGTTGTCAAGCCGCTGCGGATCACATTACCTCAACAGGACACAATATCGAATGGGACTATTTTGAAAAGTTTAGCAACCGGGCGTTCTGATATTCATTGTAAAATTAAAGAATCATTATTGATTAAGGAGTTAAGAGCAATTCTCCGAGAAAGTGAAGCAAAGTTGGAAATGAAAAAAATTAACCCCCCGTCAATTTTTGTGTGGAGGTAGGTTACCTGGGGGGATAAACGAAAACAACCATATTTGGATCGGCAGATGCACCGTTGCCATGTTAACCACATTTGATCGCGTCGGCCAGAAGTCTATGTTTTGACCAAAAAATTCACTCTCAAGAAGTAAAAATAAACGAGTCTGGCTCTCAGGTGCATGTGAGCCAATTCAAACGAAATTCATACAGATGGTAGAGCCACTCTCCTAGTTTATAAAATTGGCCGTTAAAATATTTTGGGTTTTATAGACAAGAAGAAAATGCTTGTTTTACTATGTCCCCTGTCAGCCATTTTGAAGAGCAGCAAAAACAAGCACAACCATATTCATAATTTCTCTGAAAGTACTCTTTCCACATGAACCAAATCAGCAGCAGAGCTTAAATAGATATTGAAGTTTCTAGAAATCATAAAATCTATTTGGGGAAAATTATATTCTGGCAATGGTTGGTGGAGTCACTTAGGGAAAATTGCAAAAAATTCCAAAATTGGCAATTTTGAGGGCTCTAGTATTTGGTTCAAACAGGCTTTAGAGAGAGAAAATCAGCTTCAAAAGTATCTTTTATCATCTTGCCTGTTACCTTCATTTAGTTAATAAGGTTTTCCCCAACGAATTTGATGAAATATGAATTGTTACTAAAGCTACCTTGAAGGTTTTTGGGAATTTCTTCAGGATACTTTCGTCGCGTGGTTGCTCCAGTGCCTCTCCTTCGCTCGCTCCATTTTCTTGAGCAAATCAATGGCTAAAATCGAGTCAGATATCGCGATGGCCGATAAGCCAAGAATGGATATTTGATTGGAGTAACCGTTAGATTAGAGTCTGCGCTAGATTTGTTTGTGTCTGACAAGGTGGTGCAATCTTCGTGTTGTTTCAAAATCTGTTTTTTTTTTCAGATCCGTTATTTTTCTTCTTTAGCTTTCTCCCTCATGATTTTATCCCCGAGGGATGCAAGGTCCCTGTCGATGGCGGGGCCAACATGCTCGGTGAGGTGCAGTGTTTTAGTCAGCTTAGAAATTAGGCGATTTCTGTTTTTCCCCGGTTCATCCAGTCGGCTTTTCTTAGCGGGAGGCTCGCTCTCGACAAGTGATTCATCGTCGTCCATAGACCCGTTCGAATCACCGTCATCATTGGCATCGTCCGGTTCCTCGTCAGCGTCCGAGGCCTTCAAATAAATTCTTGAGGGTTTCAGCAATAACGGAGCCAAGGGCTGCCGCGTTTGAAGTAATAGCTGAGCTTCCTTCACTCGCGCTGTCCTTTGGTGCAAGGGACTTTTTCCTGCCTTTTTGGAGTCTGATGTTCCAGCCGATTTTCGCACCTCATTCGTGCTTTTATCCTCCTTAGAGGACTTCTCCTTACCCTTAACCTCTGAAGTTATTGGGGTTGAAGGTGGAATGTCTTCGCCCACAGTGAAAGAATTTGCAGAGTCTTTTGTCAAAATCGTGCTTCGACCAAGATGGCGTAAGCTTGCACTGAGTTGGCGCATGCGCCTGTAATCTCATGTGATCTCACAGCACGATAACGAGGTAGAATAATAAGTTAAGTATAAATTTATTTTTGACCAAGCGTCGATCTTGGCGACACCCTCGTCCTTGCTTAATCTGTCCATTATTTCTCCGCAGACATAAACGAATGTCGAGATCAAGAACCTAGGTGTCATGTGAACGCTCAGTGTAAAAACACTGTTGGTTCATTCCACTGTAATTGTCTTCAAGGATATTCAGGAGATGGGTCAAATTGTCTGGGTATGAATCATCATTAAATAATATCAGTTTAATTAAACTCTTGATGAATAAAGACTTTTTAAACCACAAACAATCGAATATTGAGGCACCATCTACACCATAAACCATGCTGTATTTGATATTATTATATGGCTAGGGTTTGTTAACAACTATTCACTGAAGTGGAGGTGGCTAGCGGTGGATATTTACCGAGCCGCGAAGCGGCGAGGTAAATATCCAACTCTAGCCACCGACACTGAGGTGAATAGTTGTTTTAGTATATACTAAAAAAGTGAGATAATATACACCACAAAAAATTAATTTGGATGATTTCTTCACTTGTCACGGCCGCAAACCGGGACGCCATTTTGTCTTGAGTTGCTCGGAGGTAAATAGCACAGGATATTCCGAGTTGGACGAGCCAATCAGCGCGCGCGTTTAACACTATCCACTGTTTTAGTATATACTAATAGCCGATATAACGCGCCAGGGCATTATTCTCCCGTAATGCCCACGGGCCGATTACGGATTATGTAAATTAGGCGAAAAGGCAAAAACAAAAGCTAGACCACATTTGCTTTATTTACATTGAAAATCGGTGTGATACAAGACGATGAGAGACGATTAACATCCAGAGAGTTAATTATATTACTATTTTAAGGAAATAATGAAGTTACATCGGCAAATTTCCAACGAGTTTATGGTCAGGAAGAAATTGAAATGTTCACACATCAAAAAGCAAAACCACGAAAGGAAAGGACAACTGCCAGTGAAATGAAAACATTTCAGCGATATTTGTCGTCAATAAACAAAGGAAGCATAGTAGAAGTTTTGGACTTACCGGCTGCTGTCCTTGACCACTTATTGGCAAAGTTTTTTTAAGATATCAGAAAACGGATGGCGACGATTATGAACCTGACACCCTGTCGGGTTTGCAGCGAAGTATTCATGACAGGTTCCTTTCCGAAGGCAGGTCCTCCTTCCACTGTCCTTTCACCATTCAAAAGGCAATTGGTGACACCAGAGCAGTACAGCAGTCAACATCAACAAATTCTCTCGCTGTAACCCAAGCCAGTTTAAACATCTTCAAGGACCATAAGATTTAAACAGCCGAGCGGTTTTTTTTTTCCGGTGTGGACATTCGCAGCATCTCTGAGGGCCAGTTTAAGATCTGTAACTGGCCAGTAACTAAAATCCAGGAACCTCAGAAAAGGCGAAGAGTTTTTCTTTTACCGACACGGCCGCACAGCTTTTGAGCAAGTTTGAAGCACTTTTCTGTAGGAATTGACGTTTGGCGGTTGATTCTTGAGAATGTCGATGAAAATTCTCTCGTGACACAACTGTACTAAAATACTTTTTGCGCCGTATTGATCATTGTTTTCCAAAAATAAATATATTTTCTTAACGGAGTACGTGTTAGTTCGCTGAATTCTGTTATGCAGTTTGACGGTTTGAAAAGATGAATGAATAGACAAGCGCGCGCATCACCGAATGTGAAGTAACGACTTCCCCTTTGAATTTAGATTTTTTGTCTTTCTTTAGAACCGTTTTGTTAGCCATATAATAAACAACTTAATAACCTCGACCGTTCGGTCGTTACGGGAAAATCTCAAACCTCGGCCTACCGTATTGACCTCGCTATCGCTCGGTCAATACGGCAAGGCCTCAGTTTGAGATTTTCCCGCAACGACCTCACTCTCGGTTATTAAGTAGTTAATATGATTCTTTGGCTAAGGATGCATGTTTAATATTTTGAAACAATGATTAACCGACAATCGTCGCCTGGTTCAATTACCTTTTGTCTGCACTAGAGACACATAGAGGTAGCATAGAATACAGCCTAAAGAAACATCTAAACAACTTTAATTTATCTAGGTCTGAATCATTGTAAGTCGGCAATGTTTGACAGGATATCACCTAAGCAGCCGGCTCACTGAGTATTATTTCTCCGCAGATGTGGATGAATGTCAGGATAACAACCACAACTGTCATGTTAACGCCCAGTGTAACAACACTAAAGGCTCATTCAACTGTACTTGTCTTCAAGGATATTCAGGAGACGGTGTGAACTGTTCGGGTATGATTTACCCTAGCTGAGCAATAATTTTGTTATAATATTGCCGACATTTTGTACACATTCTAAAAACAATGGCCAGTGGCTATGTAGATGCAAGTGTGCTATGCTGGGCCTACTGCGCATGCGATAGCTCTCATACCTGACAATACTTGAATTATATTAATGGTCTTAAATGTTTTAACAGATATCGATGAATGTACAACAGCAACTCACAATTGCCATGGAGTGGCTAACTGTTACAACAGTGAAGGTTCTTTTACCTGCCAGTGTCGGGATAGTTACACCGGTGATGGGATATTAAACTGTGACCCTGTTGGTGAGTGAGGTTTTTAATTAAGTCGTTCACACATTCACACGCCTCGTCTCAATACCAGGAGGTAATTGCAGTCCTCCCGCTAAATGGCAGAAATATTATATGCATCGCTTGCGGTAGATAATTAGAAGTAAGGGTAGCACAAGTTGACGTTTCTCCTAAACAACTTACATGCGCAAGGTTTTGTAGGCATTGTTTTGAAAACTTAATTTTCCTCTGAACCCCTCTGAACCCTTGATTCCTTAGATATCAGTTCCTTTACTTCTTTCTTGAATTTTAACTGGCAGGAGACTTCTCAGTAACCATTAAAAACATTTCAAAGGACAAGTACCATGCCAGTGTTGTTGAGCGGTCTGTGAAAAGTGTCCAAAAAGCGACAATCCAAGGTCTACAAAGTAATGTTGCTGTGTTGTCCAGCACCTTGGAATGGCGCATCATTAGTGAAACAGAACTTGCACTGTCAGAGTCAACAGATGGAGAACTAGTAAGCCAAGGAACAACTGAGTGGACCATAAACAGGAGATCCATTCCTGCTGGCATCTATCAAGTCAAGTTTAATGCTTTATATACAGTCGGTGATCCGAAGTTCCCACAGACCCTTAGTGCCTTCGACTTTGGCTTTATTGAGGTCATTGCGGCCCCAGTGCGAGCCATTATTGACGGAGGAAGTAGTGTTCGCTGGGGTTCTGTGGAAATTGTTACCGTCAATGGTTCGTTGAGTTATGATGGAGACATTGGCCCTGGAAATCACTCTGGGCTAATTTTCGCTTGGTCATGCCTTTATTCGGAGGACAATGCTTCTTCTTTGAGCAGTGATTGCTTTGGTGCTTTTGTTGGACACCTAAATGCGTCCACTGTTATTGGCATCGATCCTAGCCGACTTGGAGTTGGAAAAAAGTATATTTTAAGGCTGACTGTTTCAAAATATGACAGAAGTTCCACTGCCGAGATGTCTTTTGATATTGCAGAGGGAGAGGTACCCCAAGCAATTCTAAGGTACATACAACCATGACCTTTAATTGAAGGGTATCTCGAGGGCTTTGAAACCAAAAAGGGTTCATTCCTGTGCATTGATCGCATTGCCAATTACAGTACAGGGAAAGAGTGACTTTTTTGTTGTGCCAATCGTAAGGAAAACTAAAAAATACTGCTGGGTTCAAACTAAACCAATTCCATGTGTTCTGTTCTTTTTCAGATGCTTTGTAGACTGTGGCGCAGTAGTATCGGCTTCGAACAAGCTCCGAGTGACTTCACAATGCCTTAATTCACCTTGCAATGGTTCAGATTATAAGTGGCGATTGAAAAGATTGAATGATGATTCTGGCGCATGGGAAGATGTACCTATTCTACCTAACATGACGTCAACTGCTGTGAACGCGACCAATATGATTATCAAGAGGAACTCATTGCAGTCTACAACGAAATACAGCTTATTGCTCTATGTAATATCCCTAGAAGGAACAGAAGGTTTTTCCGTACTCGATTTTGAGACAGCTGGAGCACCGCACAGCGGGTACTGCACACCATCAGTCCATGAAGGTGTTTCTCTTCAGACAGTGTTTACTTTCAATTGTTTCGATTGGCAAGATACAAGCTTACCACTAAATTATGAATTTCAACTTGGGGAGGAGCTGATATCATACGGAAGCTCTCCCAAATCTGCATCTACAGTTTTACCAGCAGGATCTCAACAAGATGATTACCAATTACAAATTAACATTGTTGTCAAGAATGCTGTTGGTGTTGCGGTTGTAGTGACTCTTCTTGTAAAGGTATCCAGATGACTTTCAACCTTTTTTCTAATTCGTTTTGTTTTCCTTTTCCTATTTACAAAAAAAGATGTTTTACTATAGGTGTAGAAATTCTCGTGAGCTCATTAGCTAATTTTAATGGTCAATAAGTGGACAGACGCATGAATTTATAACTTATGCGATACGAGAGCGGCCAATTTGTTCTTGTAACATAAGTTAAATTACGTTTTTCATGCGTCTGTCCTGCTATTGATAATGAATTTCGTCATAACATTGTCAAAGTAGTCTGAGGAACTTTGACAATGTTATGACGAAACTCATGATCAATAACAAGACAGACCCATGAAAAACTGACGTCGATTTGTTAATTGAAAAGCGCATCAGTCTCCAGTACCTCGCACTATTGAAATGCTATTTTGTCAACTCAAGTGTCGTAAACGCCGTTTGTTATTTAACTCCATCTTCTTAATCATTTTTTCTCAGTTAGCCTGAATATGCAAAGTAATAGATCGTGAATTATGTCAGAATTAAGTTGTGATTTCTATGTATTTGTGATTGATATGAAACTTGGATGCATATATCCATTAATCAGCTGACACCTGAATATCCGCAGGTGAAGCCATCCTCCGCACTGAATCCTTGTCTTTCACCGGTAGATGAAGTTGCCGCCAGGTTAAAAAGCTACGTGCTTGGGGATGGCAATAAGCTGGACGAGTTACTTAACAGAGGTGAACTCAGCCAGGCTGTCCAGCTCTCCCTATCTGTCCTCAAGTCTGTTAACGAAAAAAATGATTGTGGACAAACGCATTACTTGGATTTTCAAAGACTGGTATGTAAATAGACGATAACAAAGGAATAAAACCACTTCATCTGCTCGATACTCTATTACCGTTATAGGCTAAATTACTCAACACTAAACCATGCCAATAAAGTATTTAAAGAGAATTTCCTCGAAAACTAACATACAAAAATATGCGTTAATGGTGTAAATATGTGTGTTCTTGCATTTCTACTGTCACAGACTCGGCATTTTCCATACCAGGTAGCCCATCCCAAAGTTCAAAAAATTCGTGTGTGTGTGCTACTTATATATTGAATAACATCAGTGTTATTGTAACATGTACCTTGCCAGCGTAACAAAACTTTTGTCAGCTGCTACATTTTATCAATGTTGATACAATTTGTAAGCTGGACAATCCAAGGGTCGTGCCTTCGATGCCTTAATCACGAGTAAGCAGGTGGTTAATGATCAATATAACAGCTAAAAGGTCAATTTAAACACAATACAGTGAGGAAATTCCAGCTTTTCTTAAAATAACGATATCATTTTCTCCTACTTTTAGATTTCAGGAACGTTAATTAAAAGGTTTACAGCTATATCGCCTGAGAGTCTGGATATGTCTCGCTTGATTATGTCTGTGGTTAACTTGGCGATGAGTAGCGAACAAAAACAAGCGAGTGGCAGTAACAGCAACAGTAACAGCAATAATATAGTAAGCAAATCTACTAAAGCTGAGTTCAGGTTATATCTCACCTGTATCTATATCTTTATCCATCCAACCTGTCGTTCGTCTACTTCTCTCTGTCTGTCTGTCTGTCCGTCTGTCTGTCTGCCTTCCTTTCTATCTCTCTTCCGTGTCCATCTGTCCATTTTTCTGTCTCTAACTTATGTCAATTACTTATTTATGTACTTGAGTTAGTGCGTATTTATTTAGTTACTGTTTCAGATGCGAGGTACACCCCGTGGCAAGATACCGTACTGTGCATGAACGAGACAATACACTTGAATGAAAGTTTTGCCAAAGACAATGGTAGAATGAATTTCTACCATAAACGTACGAAATGAAATATCCCAAGATAGAAGACTTAGACCAATATTACACCGAAGTCCTTGATCGTGATAAAGTCTTACGCAGTGCCAGGCAAATAAAACTATAATAACTGTGTTCAATGTTGCTAAGACTTACATGTAGTCACACCACTTTTTCCAGAGACAAAATACGTCTCATCTACCGTCCATTTCTATTACGTCAACCCCATCTCACCACCAGCCCTTTACAAAACTTGATACATCAACGGATATTGACCTTTCTTGGATACTACTTTTAGATATACGCGTATGCAAGATCCAGGGTTTTAGAGCAGATCTGATCAGGATCTAGGGATCTAGAGTTTTAAATTAACCCCATCTCACCACCAGCCCTTTACAAAACTTGATACATCAACGGATATTGACCTTTCTTGGATACTACTTTTGGATATACGCGTATGCAAGATCCAGGGTTTTAGAGCAGATCTGATCAGGATCTAGGGATCTAGAGTTTTAAATTAAAGGGTTAAAGTTTACCTCCAGCAAATTGTGCACAAGCATGGATCCTACTTAGCATATCATTTTGAAGTTAAACTCTTATTTTACGTCTTAGATGTCGTTTCGATGAAAACGATATACATGTAACAAAACCTAGACAAAGTGTTTCTTTTAATTTCCAAAAACGTTCAAGTTCGCCTGAAAATGCTCGGGTCATTTACTTCATTTTTTTCTACGGCAAGTCTCAAAAACAGTAGGTATCTTGTCAAAAGTGAGACATTTTGTCAACAAACATATTCTTGCCATGCTTATTACTCTCTTATCTATCCTTTCCTCACTTATGGCGTCCATGTCTTTCCCTCATTTCTAACACAATTATTTATTATCCAAAAAAAAAAGCAATCAGAATGATATGTTTCTCTGAACCAAAATCCCATTCTGACCCTCTGTTCAAATCCCTCAATCTTCTTAAGCTCAATGATGTTATTGAAGTATAACTAATTCAAATTCTCTTAGAATATTTCGTAAAACCCTGAAGAACTCTATACTTAATTGTTATTCTATTTAATTATCTACCTTAGCGCATGAAAAAATACTTTTTATTAAAAAAAATCTATTCTTAATCCTGCCTTTAACTGTATTTTATAATAGGGGTCATCCACTAGATTAGCCTTTGCTATTTGGATGATCCCAACTCGCTCCCTATTCCACTGTTAATTTTTTTCCTTTATTCCTTAGCTGTACTGTATTTAGTTACTATGTAAATCTAACCTACATATCTTGTAAAACCGAGCTGAGTTAACAATAAATCTTGACTTGTCTTGGTGTTTGGAAATGTGATGAAGTAGCGTCTACTTTTTATATATCACTAACTACACTATTAATGTTCTTTATTAGGAATTAACAATGCAAATGGCAGATGAGGCAGCAAATTTGCTAGCTGATACTCTTTATGACTTAGAAGAGCCGTTTTCTCCCGTACTGGAAAAAACAGCGAAGAGTGTTACAGAAAGCTTCACGAACGTTCTTCAGTCGGCAGCAGATACAGATCAAGAAACCACAGGTGTAGAAGAGAATCTATCATCACAGGTAAAACTATTGAGGTTACAGTTAACAAAGTTAGGATTTAAAGGGGCTCAGTCACGGCATCTTGAGTTATTTTTAACATCGAAAAAAATAACCGTTAAATTGAAGGAAACCTAAAAATAACACTTTGTAAAGATAGAAAAACATCAAAGAGACGATAATAAACCATAAAGGAACAAGGATGGTTGATGGAGAAGATTGACGCGGATTGCAAACAACGAATTTGAAAAGTTTTGCTAAGCTTTTCAAACGTGACTGAGCCCCTTTAAGTAGGCTGCACAAATTGTATAACAGCTATATTGATACAGCTGTGTTGCCAGAACTTTCTTGATTATTTGATTTGCTCGGGTCTAATGTAAATAATGGGAACTAAAACTGTAGCCGTCGGTTTAGTTTAATTTGAATCAGCAGCTTGCAACTGAATGAAATATGTTGACAAATATTACTTCTTTTGCAGTTCGTGAAAGAAGCTTTAGAAAAATTAAACGGCATGAGTGAGGCATTCTTTACCCGCTTAGTTCCGTCCGAAGATTTAGTCATTACAACAAACAATTTGGAAATATCGTTAAAGAAGGTCTCCGCTGACGATGTGAAGGGACTCAGTATGGAAAACGGAGCAACAAAATTTAAGCTACCTGCTGACGTAGGAGATATGGGTGGTGCAAATATCAATGCAAAGGTAAGAAGACCATTATTGGCGTTCTAACACGTTTTACCTGCCATACTAAAAGGGAATTTTAGCAATGACGACGGCTACGCCGAGGACGACGCCTGTTCAGTACGCATATCGGTCTAAAACCCTGCTAGGGCTAAACATATAATGACAGCGTTCAGTTCCAAATGAAAATACCGAAAAGTTAGCCAATGTGGAACACATTCTCCGAAATACAAACGACTTTGTCATTTCGCGTTGTTGTTTTGCAGAGGACGGCAAACAAAGACACAAGGATTCAAAGCGAACGTGCGGAACTATTGTTCTCTTTATGAAACCTTTTGAAAACTTGGTGACGTTCTCGCTGCCGTCGCCTTCGTGATTTTCTAAAAACTGAAAAGATTTTTGCACATCACTTAAATTTGTGTACTTCGTATAAATAAACGACTAAGCCATGATCGTAAGGTACAAGCATGCAGCATCGTGTAATGAAATTTATCTTATCAGGGCTGTATCAACAACTTTCTGTTAGCGATCTTAATGGTAGGATAATGATAATGACATGCTCAAAAGCGGAGTTGCTGGGATCTTTTTATAGCTATTTATTTCATACTTACTCAGATTTTTCGATAGAATCGATCGCATGAAAAACTCATTAGAAATTTTCTTCATCCAATCACAATCGCGAAGCGACTTTCTCACACGTGGGAAAAGCGTTTCATCCAACCAGAAATCGGCTGCCAAAATGAATCAGTCAGTTCGCAGCGTGTTCACGTTGTTGTTGGTGCCTCTTAATCTTCATTCACAGAAGTTTGTAGAGTTTCCACAAGTTTATAACTCCAGTTTTCTTGCAAATTAGCTATAAACCACAGACATTGGCGGAAAGTTCGAACAGATTTATTGTTTTAGATAAACCCATCCAGGAAGAGCAGACCAAAAAGACTCGAGCAAAAACCCTTGTAAGAAAAGCCGGTTTTAAAGAAGGCAAATATGCCGTGAGCATTATCGACGACAAAGGAAAATGAAAATGATTGGAAATGCCTGGAAGCTCAAAGCAAACGACTTACAAAAGAGCAGGGCAAGGGAAACGAATCAAACACAGCTGAAGCGTTGACTGATGACGGGCTAGACATTCTGTATAAAAAATATTTACCCCAGGTTTTTGAGGAAGCGATAAAGTACTTGCACTCAGACGGAATAAACACATAACTTGACATTTGTTTTGCCCAATGAAGGGTGAAAATGTGGTTGAGGATGAAAATCTTAGTAAGTATAAAATAAACAAATTCAGCATGGAAAGTGCTTTGTACGGTATTTACGCACTCGTTGATTTTATATCAGAAAATCACTCGTTCGCTTCCGCTCACTCGTTTGTTTTCTGATACGTCAACAGCTCGTGCATAAATACCGTACGCGCGCACTTTATTTATCCTAGAAATTTAAGAGTACATCTCCGAGCATTTAACCATCAGATGAGAGATAGACCACCACACCCGGAAACTTCGTCCCTATTCTTTTTAAACAGTGTGGGTTCTTCTACATCCGACAGAATGAATTGTGAAGAGTTGTGAGATGGGGCCTACGGTTTATTGTCGTTATCCGAGAAGACTAGAAAGAAAAGATTAAATATGACAGTCAGATCTTAAAATCTTAAATTAAAACCACTGTTTAACCTATTGAGCCTGCATTTAAGATATTCATACTTTCTAATTCCCATAACAAATCTCAGTTATGAAGGATTTATGACTCCAATACTTCAGTCTGTGGCCTTGCTTTTCAGATGCAAGCTGTTAACTTCAATCCTTTCACCTGGGACAACAGCAGCAAGAAGATCAAATCAAGTGTGATCAGTCTGGATCTTCAAGGCGCTAATGGAGAAAAGATCAACGTGTCAAACCTTGATAATTACATTGAGATACTTATTCCGATTTCGAGTTCACCACAAAAGACCAACAACGCAACTGATCATTATTTCCTAAAGCCAAATAAAATGTCCTTCCATAGTTATTACGCAGAAATAGCAGATGTCCCCGTTTCTATAAAAATTGGAGCGAAAAAAATAGGAGTAGTTATCGAAATGTTCTTGAAATTTGGAGCAAGACCTACGATCGAGGACTCTGATCACAACTTTACTGTTACGTCATCATGTAAAAACCAAACAGATGACAAACAAAACGAAACATCCTGCTTTCTAGAAGAGAGTTATTTAACAGTGGTGCCCTCTAAACCAATTTATCTTTATATCGGTCTGTTGTTCCGAGGAGCTCAAAACCTCACCGAACATTCCAGAAGACGAAGATCGGCGTGTCTTGGTCATGGTCGTGAAAGACGGTCGTGTGTAGGTTTTAAGGATCCGCCACCAAAAGGAGTCACTGAAACAGTTATTCCCCAGTATGATCCCTCAGCAGATGTGAACTACACCTTCAGTATTACCCAGTCAAGCTGTTTGTATTGGTCTGAGGAAAAAGAGAAGTGGACCTCAGACGGCTGCAAGGTAAACTAAATTGGCTTCAGCATTACTAAGCTTGGACGGTAAAAATACGCCTCTAGTTTTGATGGATATTTAAATTAAAGAACCCGTTAGAGAGTTAAGGTGGAGCACTCAAAGGTGAACTTGGTCACCTTTGTGTGCATGTCGGCGACATTTCGTTAGTTTGTACGAGAGCACAATCTGTTTGCGCGATTGCTGTTATTACAAAGTTTAAGCCAATATCTGCATGACTCGTCTTCCTGAAGGCTTGAATTCAGAATTTATTATTATTAATTTAAGAACAGCTCTATACTCAAAAGACAGGGAAATTAGGAAAACTACCCATAGATCAATGAATATGGTCCTTCCAAAAGATAAAACATGAATTGGAACAATATGTGTGGAGTCTAATCATGAATGAAACATGTTTCTCACCGAAAGGTGTACACATTCTGCTCTGGCGAAAATGATCGAAACATTTATTTTTATCGTGATTGCAACTTCTTAACAAGGCAGTATCTCTCAGATGAAGCACGTTAACCATGAAGGCCGAGAGCGAGGGGAAAGCAGAGCCCAAAGGGCTTAACAAGCTGCGGTACAAAAGCCGCTCCACTCATTTTCCGAACCTAATCGATGAGTTAGGTATAATGGGCGATTTTATGTAACCATTGTTACAACAAAAGTAACCGTAGACTTAAATTTTATTTGCTCTTTTAGTTTGACTATTCAATGCTAAATTGTAAAGTATACATGAAATAAGTCATATGTGAACTGCAGGTGTAGATGAAAGTGAAGAGTGATCATCGCAGCAAATTTTCCAATTTAAGCAATTGGAAAAAAAGAAGCCTGAAAAAATATCAGGGCTTCAACGGGATTCGAACCCGTGACCTCCGCTCTACCGGTGCGATGATCTACCAACTGAGCTGTAAAGCCACACATTGGGAGCGTGTCGTTCCCAATGTGGGGCTTCATAGCTCAAGCTTCTTTCCAATTGCTTAAATTGGAAAATTTACTGCGATGATCACTATTCACTTTCAATCCTAAAGTGTTAAATGAGTTACATAGATCTAAGCATAATTACTCTGTGTGAGTGAGGACGCAGTTTAAGATCACCTAAAGAGAATAAAGTACCGTTTTTTTCATTTTTCTCAAAAATCCATACTGACTTCCTTCGTAGGTTGACCCAAGCTCAAACACCAACCATCTTAAATGTCTTTGCAATCATTTAACTTCATTTGGCGGAAACTTCATTCAAGCTCCTAATCCTATTGATTTTGACAAGGTATTTACTGAGTTTACGCGGCTTGGTGAAACAGGCAATATTTCAGTACTTGTGACAATTGCATGTGCTTTTCTACTGTACTTCATTGTGTTAATCTTCGCGAGGAGGGCAGACAGGAGAGACGAAAACAAGGTATGTCGTTGTTCACGTGAGATTGAAATGCTTATCAACATTTTTACCTAAAGGTGAATTTGTCTCGCAAAGGTTCTTATTTTGGTGAATATTCAAGAGAGACCAAACAAGTCTGATATGCCGCCAAAGTATACCAGGTACACTTGAGCTTGTAAGGTGATCATTCGTAAAGCTTATTGGCCCACAAATCCGGCCATATCAAATCAGTGACTTGATATTGCAGAGATTATCAGGACAGTAAACAAAGCTTGCGATTGATTCTTAGAGGGACTGTTGGTATCCAACCAAAGTCAGGAAGGCAATAACAGGTCTGTGATGCCCTTAGATGTTCTGGGCCGCACGCGCGCTACACTGACGATGTCAAAGAGTGCCTCCTTCACCGAGAGGTGTGGGTAATCTTGCAAACATCGTCGTGCTGGGGATAGATCATTGCAATTTTTGATCTTGAACGAGGAATTCCTAGTAAGCGCGAAATCATTTTGTCCCGAGTTGACTGGTTTTTTTTTTCCCGAAAAAAGAAATAGTTGTACCTCGGCTGTCGTAATTGTAAAAATCAAATAAACAATGAAATTTAAGGCTTTGTTGCTCCCAAAAAGGAGAATACTCGTTCTGATCAGGGTGTTCCATTTTGCAATGATGTTCACGCCATTACGGCTAAACTGTAAGTCGCTGGCTTCAGACTACATTTATCATTTGTATATGACCTCTCTGACGCACTTTGCTAAAACTGGACCCTTCTAACCTTGTTTTCAAATGTGCCCGACGTAGGAAGCAAAGTATTTCATTCAAATTCATTGTTTATGTCGAGAATTCGCGAAAAAAGTAAATTCGTTAAATAATGAACAAGTGGAGTCTTACAACACTCTTATCGGGATTATCTAGTAAGCTCTTAAAGCGAAATTGACACGGGAACACTTCTTTTGATATGGACTTTGAACTGGTAAACATGTATTTATCATTTTGTTGACAATATTTTCGGTAGATTTGCCCTCCCAAACATGTAACCATCACTGAAGAAGGAAGCTACTTTTACGACATGGTAATCAGCACTGGAGTGTGGAAACATTCCGGAACAACAGCCAATGTGACAATGAGCATTAAAGGCGAAATAGATGAACACTCCCTAATACCACTGCGAAGTAAAGGAGAGGCAAGTGAAATATTTGCACGGGGAAGTATTAATGGCTTTGTTTTAACAGCAACGGAATCGTTTGGAACTTTAAAGGAAATAACTTTGGAACACGACAATTCAGGAGATAACCCATCTTGGTTTGTAGAGACAGTAGTAATCAGAGACAGGCAGACTGAAGAACAGTGGGCGTTCCCGATAAACAGATGGCTTGCGTTGGAAAAAGACGATGGACAGGTAGAAGTTACTGTGGATTGCCAAAGTCCAACTTCTTTTTCAGCTCAGGTGCGTTCGCGCTTTGGAAGAAAGATTGCCGACGGCCACCTGTGGATGTCAGTGTTTGGTAAAGCATGTAGCAGTACTTTCACCCGCGTACAAAGAGCCTCGTGTTGTCTTTCAGTGCTGTTCAGTGCCATGATTGCTAATGCTATGTTTTATAACATTGGTGGAGAGTCAAATGGAGCTATACAGATTGGTCCATTTAAGTTTTCATGGAGGCAGATTGTCGTGGGAGTTCAAAGTGGACTGATAGTCGCACCTGTTAACATCCTGATTGTCCTACTATTTAAGTCTAGTAAACCAAGAACTAAAAAGGGAGACAAATATAAAGACATTGACCAGGCCCAGCTTCTAGTGGATGAAGTAAGTGACACAGATTGCATGTTGCCTCATTTCTGCGTGTACATAGGTTGGTTTCTCTGCTTTGTTACAACGCTTACGGCTGCAACGTTCACGTTGTTCTACAGCTTAGTGTGGGGTAAAGAAATTGCTGAGCAATGGCTTGCTTCAATTTTGATTTCGAATGGACAAGATATTTTCGTCGTGCAACCCACAAAGGTGATGCTGGCAGTCATCGTAATTTCTTTGCTCTTGAGCAGAAAAAACAAGGACAGTAACAGAGATTCCGAGGAAGACGCGGAAAAAGGTAATTCACATGAACATGAAGTCGATTTTGTGAGCGATAATCCCAAGCAGAGGTTCAAGCAATATCAAATGGAGAGGATGCGTGAACGGTTCAAAAAGGAGGCTCAACTGACAGTCATGGTGAAGGATATTGTCATTCACTTAATATTTATGTTCTTCTTGGCTATTGTTTGTTATGGAAACAAGAATGTAAATCGTTTTCTGATGACAACAGAGATGAGAAATCAATTCACGAAGTTTGATAAGGTAAAATATTATCTCATACCAACTGGATTTTTGACTTTTTAAATCCGAAACCGATGCCGTCTTCCTATTTAGGCGACCCTGGATTGCACTTTTACTTTGTGTAACTGCAAAGAACTAATAAAAAGTTAAAATAATTAATAAACGTTTAAAAAATTTATATTAACCAAAACGAAAGAAGTTGCTTGACTACTTTCGATACTTAATCCAAAACCTCTCCATTTGAAATCAGCGCGTAACAAATAGATGACCTTATACGATGGCGTTTCGAAGGTTCCCTTTGTACAAATATCTTAGGATATTTGCCAACATAAATACTAACGACATGTCCCAATTAACGCTACTAATCAAGAGAAGATGTTAGAACTGAACTTCAGTGAAATTTATTGCCAGGTAACCGACTTACACAAGCTATCTAGATGGTTGAGGCAGCAGTTCCTTTCTAAGATTTACAACCAACCGTGGTACAACGGGCTTCAAGAGAAAGAAGACGTGTACATTGCGAACAAGATTTCCATATTAATCGGCATGCCGTGGTTACGACAATTGAGAATAAAAAGAAGTAAGTTCCTATGGTAGACTCAGTCACTTTCGATGTACAGCCATCTTTCTTTTTACCCCTGAGGAGCATCCCAAAGCAAACTGCTCTTTCTGGGAAGTAATTTGCACTTTGTTGATCAGGTATAAAATAAGTTCCTTTCACCCCGGTAACTATGTAGCTCAAGCTTCCTGATGAAGTTTTTGTAATCAGAGAAAACTGGTCAGCGATAATAAAGCAAGTTGACAAGATCTGGTGCCGAGTGCTGCTTACTAATAGTTATTTAAAAATCCCAAAAAAATATTTAAAAATTAACAAAATATATAAAGAACTAACTTTGCAGGTGTAGGGGTTCAGGGCTGTCAAGACTTATGGATATTTGAAATGTAAATTTTTTTAGATATTGTTAAATAAAAAAGAATCACTTTGATTTTCCCACACCTCCTCTAGCTTGAAGCCCTTCCGGGAAACTTCTTTCATCATCCGTGGCACATTTAGCCCGTGAATCTAGCGTTCCTTTTGTTCCATGGAACGGTAGCTAAGCAGGTGTCCCGGACCACCCATTTCGGGTCTCACATCTTCAATATCCCTTTCATAATCCGAGGCATTATGTCAAAGTATTGCAACCTGCGTCCCAAAGTCCGCCTACCCGTAAATACATTGGTTATTTCGATTCTATGAAGTCTAAAATCTCCCTTTGTTCCTGCCTCCAGTCACCATTCCTGATTTGACTTGCCGCTATCTTCTGAGAAAACATCATGACCCAAGTGTATTGTGGGCTCTGACATCGATAGGCTTCGAGCAAATTTTTTGTTAGAAAAACCTTATCACACTTCTAAACCAAACAGAGATTATTTTCGATTCATTTATTTTATTTTACTTTTTTCGTTTAAAATTGATTTAAAGTATTTCGATATTAGCTTTTTTCGTTTAAATTTTAAAAAAATAAAATGAACTAACAGAGTAAATGACGGGAAACTAACGAGATACTACACAATTTTCTCATGGCATTGCTAGGCCATCATAAGTATCATAACGTTTAATGTATCGGCAATTATAGATTGACGGTAATTTTACTGACATTTATTGGCGCCTTTTCCTTTATTTTGAAGGCTCTTGCGGATCACTCTCTACTATTAGCTCAGACTGTTACTACGACTATTCTCAAGAGGGCGAGGACACTACATTGCTGAGTCTCCCGGGATGGAAACCTCTCCCCTACAATATATCATGGCCAAAAGCTCTTCTAATGTGCCCAAAGCCTTGGCGTTACCAGAAAGCTAAAGAACTAGACAATGATCCGGTAAAAGCTTCATTCAATACATATGGAGGAGGTGGTTATGCTGCATTATTGGGATATGACGAAAACACAGCCTCTGGCGTCCTAAGCGAGACCATTGGCCATGGATGGCTTGATCGACAGACTCGAGCAGTGATCTTAGAGTTCGAAGTTTTCAACGTGAATACAAACTTAATCAGCATTGCTACGTACTTTTTCGAAGTACTATCGACTGGTGCTTCCTACACGACCAGGAGGATTCACACACTCGAGTTGTACAGTACGGAGTCAGGTGCCCTGATGTTCTATCTCATTTGCCAGTTTCTGTTCATGGCCATGGTGCTATATTATTTCATCATGATGTTGATTCACCTTTACCGTAATCGCCTTCGATTTTTCAAGTCTGTATGGAATCTGGTGGACTTCGTAATGATTATATCTTCTATATCTTCTGTAACATTCTATATGATCAGATCAAAGAATGTTCTGAAGAGCATCAAAGCCATCCAAGCTAATCCTTATGAAATAGTCCATTTTCACTCAGCCCTATATTGGGCCAACTGGGAAAATGGCTCAATCGCTGTCGCGATTTTTATGGTAACATTGAAGCTTTTAAATCTCATTCGTTTCAACCCTCACGTGTTATTCTTATTTTTATCTTTCCGTCAATCGGTAGGCTACCAACTGTCCTACGTAGGATTCTTCCTGATCGTATTTAACGCTTTTGTAATATCAGGGATGCAGCTTTTCGGGGGTATAGTCCGTGAGTACTCCACCTACATGCAAGCAGTCATTTCGCAGTTTGAATTTCTCTTAGGAAAAGCTGTCCCAATCCAAGACCTTCGAAACGAGAAGCCATTCATTGGCCCAACGTTTGCTTTCTTGTACATGTTATCCACCACTGTATTTCTCATGAATATGTTAGTTTCTGTACTAAATGAGTCCTATTCTGACGCAAAGACTTATGCAGAGGAGAGTGCCAAAGAGCTTGAGATGGCACACTTTATTAAAGAACGTTTCGTCGACATGTTCCAAAAAAGTAAAAAGCGAACTGAATTAAAGTTATTTTGTGACGACACCACTTATGTTAACATGTGCCATTCGGATGCAGAACCGTTCTGTTTGAATTCTGAAAGCATTATTCAATGTACCGAGGAAAGAATGGAAAAGGTGGAGAAACGTCTCAATGTCCTTACTCGACGAACTGAAAATTTTGAGAGTGATCATCTGAAAGAGGAAGCTGAGTTTCAGGACCTCGTTTACTTGCTTGCTAATAGTTCAGACCACGGAACAAACCATTCATGCACCATAAATAACTCTTCAGCTGCTGTTTAGTCGCACTGTATATTCAGAAAATACAGCCTTAAAGGTATTCGTCTTTCATTAGTATAATTTCAGAATGTTATACTATAGAACATAGTGATGTAAACATGTGAAGAAATACCAGCTTTAAATCTGGTTCATGACCTGGTGTGGTGAATGTGGTAGTTAGTAGCAGTTTCAAGCTCTTGAAACACCCCTGCCCTGGGGGATCATACTATAACTCTTAATCAGTAGAAGCTATATTTACGGTATCAAACAAATGCACAATGCAATCATCAATTTAAGTCTCCACCTACGATCACATTGCTGTCACTGTTCAAGTCAGTACCTCACAAAGTAATAGAAATAAACCCTGATAAAAGCGAACCGCTTCTGCATCTTTATTCGCACCATAAAGGTTTGTCAGAAAGTAATTTTTATCTTTGATTTTGAACTTAGAAAACATTTATCATTTTCCAAGTTGTAGTGGTGGGACGATTTCACTTCATCACAACTTCACTTCCCGTTAGACATTTGGAAACCCAGGGAAGCTCCCATAAAAAAGGCAAGGAATGCTCGTCGGAAAATTTGAATTTAACTCCTATGGGAGGCTACTTATGTGGACGTTGTCTGAGCTTCATTATACCCCTAAGATACCACTAAAAACGGAATAGGTTCGATTACTAGCTATTCTTCAAGAGAGGATCCCGTGAGCACTTGTAGACCCGACTCGCGTAATCGAGAGATCAGCAGAGATCAGACCTGAAAACAGAAATTACATAAGAGCGTTTATTTTAGTTAGTTCGTCGAGTGCACCCTTAACGATACTTTGACAGCTAAAAATGGTGTTTCGTCGTCAACACCCTAAGTGAGACCAGAATCCTTGATTTGTACCCGAGACGACGTCCATTTCTTAACCTTTGCATATAGGAGTCCCCGCCCCCACCCCGGGGTTTTGAACATCTGCCGTTTAAGGCCGCTTCACTATCGGTTGCACCGTGTCAAGTGAGTTTTTGGGGACTATGGTAGGGCGAGACTGTAGTATGGCGGCAAATAGTGAAGATCACTTCCGGTGACGTCATGTCGCGAGTTCCACTACGGCTTTCCCGCCGTAGTCTTGCTTTCTACTACGGGAAATTGCCTAGTTTTACGTACTCTTCATTACGTGAGTATAAGCCTACTGTTTAGTTCTCATTTTAACGCTTTTTTCACTTTTTGAACAGCATAGTTAGAAGATAAAGTACTCAATCATAAAAATCCGTTCGAAGATAACTGTTTCTTTGTCATTTGTACAGAAAATTTGAACGATTTTAACACCTATCGTGAGCTACAGTCATATTTTATTGACCGGTCCGAACAGCCGCAGATATGAAAGCTTTGTATCTTCTAAGCTGAGCTGTTAAAAATGTATTTTATTAGACTGAATTGAAGGCTGTGTATTTTCGGACTTATCACATTGTACGAACACCCTACCCGTGCTGAAATCTAGCTTTTTATCAGTGTTAAGCTTATTTTGTTTTGTGGTTGGAATTACAGCGGTTCTAAAAGCAGCTGAGGCGCAAATCTAAGTTTTGGGAGATGTAAGATCGACACAAGAGAAGGAAATCATTGTCATTGGTCAAGCCTTTATCGTATGAAAATAGAATAGAGTCGAACGTATCCATTTTTGTAAAGGCACGTAGATGGTGAACACTCCGTTGCCGTACAGCGAAATCTTGATCTGTTTGAGGTTTGCGGAGGGAACGGAGTTGTCAGCCTAGTCCCTCACAGCTGAAGTAGCCGTAGAAGCAGCCCGCCGTAGTGTATCTTAAAGTCCCTATTCTTTGAATTCTGACCTAAGTATTCGATATCTTATCGCAAAAATGCTCTACATTGAACAAATTCTCCCACGAACGTCTTCATAAATAGAAGATACCTGTAATTATAGAAGTCTCTCTTAAGACAATACAGTGGAACCTCGATTTAACGAAGTCGCTGGGGACCGGCCAAATTTGTTCGTTAAAGGGAGGGTTCGTTATATCGAAAACCTCGATTTAAGGAATTTGAGGGGAAAGGACCAAAATTACATTGTATCGAGGTCATAATCAATGATTGATTTGTAACACAGGTGACTTCTGTGGAAATACTATGGTGCCAGTCTCTATGACATATAATAAGCCGTTGACTGAAAGGTTGCTGTCTCTTTGCCATATGGATTAAAGGATTTGCTGACTGTTGATCTGTTCAGCGTTTATCTTCTGTCGCGTGTTGACATTGTAATTCGTTATATCGAGGTAGATTTTACGTTTGGGCTTCCGGATTATGTTCGTTATATCGAGGAATTCGTTATATCGAGGTTCTATTCCATACATTTTACTGTAACTTTGGCCGGGACGTCGAGTATCGTTCCTTATATCGAGGACTTCGTTAAATAGAGGTTCGTTAAATCGAGGTTCCACTGCATATAGCTCATTTCCCGAAAGTGCCCGCTCATACAGGTTCAACCATACGAAAAAGAAGCCACTGGAAATCACAAAACTGACAAGCTGTATGAATTTTCGAATGATTCAAGCCATGATTAAATGTTTTGAAAGATCAACAGTCGAGAGGAACAAAAAGTTGATAATTAGAAGAAACGACATTACACAAGGATGGCAGTTCTGCAGTCCTTAATATCGCCTTGGAAAAGGAAGGGGAAAAAAAAGTTATTACAATACGGGCTACTCGTCTTTGGTCACTCATCAAAAGTACTAACTGCGCCGGACTGGGCTTAACTTGGTTGAGCGGACGAAACATGTTGTTGTCCTTGTGGTATAGTGACTCTACGCTGAACGCATTTTTTTAATTTCTAAGATGAGAAAAGATATCAAAAAGAGAAAAAAAAATCTGATACTGCATGGCTGGGAAAGTAGAGAACAAAAAATTAGAGGAATATGAAAATGAGAACTATGACTTGCTTTGGTGATCGGACAAGCGGCACTTCCCTCATAATTGCCTCGGTCTCTGGGACGAAAATAACTCGGTCTCACGGACCGATAACTTTGTGAATGTGAATGTTTTCAACAGTGCTACATCTCCTCGTGTATTCTCTTACCGTTGCGTTTTCTATTATTTCTCAAAAATGCCAGTAGGCTATAACTTAACCTTCGGAATTAAAGCCTCAAGTATGTGGCACCAAAATTTTCACTGTTTAGAAACGATCCATTTCCAAGTTGAGTGGCTCATAGCCACTTTAATTACATTTAGCATTATTAGCAGGACTTTTGAATCAGAATGTTCGTGCTGATAAACAATATCCAAACCACTTCTAATTAATACAGCGACACCCCTCGCATTTGTGCTCCCATGAGAAAATATAATGGAAGAACCCCATTCTTTTTTCCATTGACTCTCACAGTTCTTTGTTGTGTGTGTTTCCTGAAGAAAAGTTTGTTTAAGACACCAGGTAAAAATTGCCAAGACCTCTAACACGAAGAGAGAGCAATTTCAGGCCATCAAGTTTCAAAACTAGAGAATTATGGTGTTCGAGGCACCGCACTTAGATGGTTTGAAGGCTTTAACTTTAAAAAATCGACTTTACTTTAGTTGTTTTGACTGTTTAAAAGTTGTTGTCGACGCTGTGCTTAGATTAACATATTGACACCATTTGTGAATTTGTAATCGGGGAAGACTGTGGAAATGTTCAAAACATGGAAATGCACACACGAACGCAAGACAAAACAAACAGAGACAAGACACACACAAATGTTATTTCTGACGAGTGAGGTAGCGAATAAGGCTGAAATAACTATTTTGTCGGCACGAGCTACAACAAGGGCCTGGGTTCCAGGCCGGGGCATCATGGGTAGAAATGTAGGAGTATAAAAGACCGGGTATAACACGTGGTTGTCATCTAGGCTTTAGAACCAACCGCGTTCTTTTCGTTTTGTTTAATTTATCCCTTTGCCGTGCGTAATGTCGGTTACCAGAGGCGAAGTGTCTGACCTGATTAAAGCCAACAACGATCAGTTAATGGCCTCCTTTAAGGAGCTGGTCAAGGACATTGCAGGTCAGATTAAGCACGCTAACGAAACTTCGGTAGAACTGCCGATGGAAGAGCTCAAGAAACTGAAATTTCAAGAACCGCTCAAGTTTAAAAGAAAAGCTAACGAAGACCAGTACAAATTCAATCTTAAACTTGCGGAGACCTTTGACGGCGCCGAGTCCGCTGCCGAGAAGACCAACCTTGGGAAAGTGAAGTCCGACCTCGAAGAATGTGAGAAATTGCTCGTGGAACGGCAAAAACGTATTTTTCTTGCAGACAAGTCTGAATACGGTTGGTGTAGGGTCAAAGAATGAAAACAACATGATCCAGCAGATGATTTGGAGGACGAAAACGCATCTACAGTGCTGAGAGACGTGCCCTTGCAGTTATGTCTTCTTGAAAGAAGAAGTCTTCAACAATGGCTGCGACCAAAAGATCTTCTCCGTTCCACGGGTCGGTTTTGTCTTTAAGTTCCCAATCCCAAACTCAGCCCTCCCAGCCAGGCACTGCCAATTCTGGCTTCCTGCTTCGTCGTCCTAACATTGACACATGCTTCGCTTGTGGAAATACCGAGCATTGGCATGCTCGCTACCCAGCGATGACAAAGTAGTCCGGCTTCGTAACTTCAAAGTGACTACATGAGCAGGATTTATCAGGTATATCTTTCCATCCGATTTTTGGGACTTTGATCAGGACGCTCTGCTAGACGGTCCTATCCAGGGGCTAGCTGACAGAAGGAAGAAGACAATTCTGTCTTTCAAGGCCAAATGTTCATCCTTGCTGTACCACCGTGCTTACCGCAAGTGGAAGGAATTCGCCGTTACTACGTCTAACGGGAATGTTTTCCCCACTTAAGGGGGGAGAAACTTAACTACAAGTCTGTTGCTAAGGAAATCTCAAAACCTCCTCTTTTTTGGCTCCTGAAGTCCAGTGGGCATCAAAGTTTACCGTGTTTGTTGGATTCGTTCCCTTTAAATGTTTCGAACCACGCCCATATTTGGTATGTCACGTGACCACAATAGAAAATGTGTAAAACTCAGACTGAGTGGATCGTTTTCGAAATATAACAATACATTTTGTTAAAACACGGCATTATCTACAACTTGTAGTATGCGTTTGAGGAAATGTACAATATTTCGAAAATTATATTTAATAAAATAATTTTGACAATAAAACTCATGAAATTGGAAATTAAAACTGTTTTAACTACACAAAGCGTCCGATACTAAATACTGGCTTTTCCATAAACAGTTTTCGGTGGATATCTCTTAACCTACGTTTTGCTCCAATTCAACGACAAATTTTCTTTGCCAACAATTCAGACTCAAGCATAAAGATTTCCTTAATATGTAAGTCCAGCGACTTGAAACCTAATGTAAATCAGGTAATATCTGAACGGAACTCCCGAAGGAATGGATATTTTTCTTTACCCGAGTAATTCGCTATTCGTTAAAATAGTTTACGCGTATTTGTTTTATACCTTGATAACGGGGAATACGACTTTCTTGACTTAATTCTCTTCTTCGTAAACCATTTTTGGCTCCTACACGGGGCCACTCCTTCCTCGCTCGTGGTTGGACGCTAATGAATCATGCATACAAACGCGTTCTTTCGGAAAAGGGGAAATATTTAATACTGCATTATTTCTTATTGTTTCGTTTGCGAAAACATGTCACTGCATAATTTCCTATTGTTTCATTTGAGAAGCCATATCAAAAACTCGTGCTTCGTGATTCATCAGGGATTCCAAACACCTCGAAACAATAAAAGCACTCGGCCTGCGGCCTCGTGCTTTCATTACTTTCTCGGTGTTTGGAATCCCCGATGAAACACTCGCACTGGTTTTTGATATATTACTTGAATTGCGCGATATTACCATATATGTTTTGTCATTTGCTGGCTTCTTTAGGTTCGACGATGTCTCCAGAATAAGAAGGAATGAGGTATTCATGGTTATTCAAGTCCTCAAAAGTAAGAACGACCAGCTTTGTTGGGGAGAAAAAATATTTATTATTTTTGAGCTCGCTAGTTGAGCGTGTCCTATCAAGCTCCTTAAAAAGTATCTTGCCAAATTTCAAATTCCTCTGGATTCCACTGATCTGGTTTTAAGACCCACTTCCAAGGGAAAAGATTTTTTGAGTCGATAACCCCTGGTAAGCCTATTAGTTACAGCAATATGAGAGAAGCTTTCAGTCGTGACTTGAAAGGCATTGGGGCTGACCTTTCCAAGTGCGGGCCGCACTCTCTGTGTTCCAGTGGAGCGACTATGGCGGCTTACAGTGGTGTCAGCGACAGAGGGTTTCAGCGACACGATCGCCGGAAGTCGGTGCAAGCCACAGACATGTATGTAGATGACGATCTGGATCGAAGACTTTCTGTTTCCAAATTCTTTGGGCTTTAACTCATGCAAGTTATTAGTTTCTATCTATCTCGCCTTTGCCCAATACTTTGTCACTCTATATAGGGGTGGTTCTCGCCAGGCCGTCCCAAAATAAACTTATTTGGTCCAGCGATGCTGTTGTTATTTGTTGTGGAGTGGAGACAAAATACAGAATTTCGAAAGCGTACTTACCATGGCTTTGGCAGCTCGGTTTCTGAGTACACTTTCGCCGATGGACTCGTAATTTCTACAAATATTGTGCTTTTGTATGTTGTTTCTTTTTAATTATTATATTCTCCGCTTATTTGACCCTTAAATCACTAAAGATGGCTGCCTAGTCTACTTAGCCCATAGAGGTTATTTCGGGCAGCCATGTACTCTTTTTATATTAAGTTATTCCTGTTCATTTAAATTACTTTTTAGCTGAGTTCTTATAACGTTGTTGTTGTTATCGAGTCTCAAATTAAACTCCGTGAATTTTTTTTCTTAATGATTGCTTTAGAAATATCTCTCCGGTCTGGAGAAATTTGATTCCATAATATTGCTTTAGTGCTCGAAAAAGAGTTTTTCGAACGTCATTTCCTTTTGCGGCATGCCTTGTGTTGTCCCCGTGAATTTTATTCGACCTAGTGAAGAGAGCTCTGATGGGCAAAGGGGCTAATCCTTTCCAGATATCATGCATGAGACTCGCAACCGCGTCAAAATGGACCATATTTACAGGTAAAATCTTTGATTCAATGAAAAAGGAACAACATGGGCATTGAAACGATGGCGTTTCCATTGCGTTTGTCTGAGTCATAAGGACGTTAAATCTAGGTCAAATTCGTCATAATGTGAACTGTCCAACAAATAGTTACCATACTTACCATGAATCTGTTCTCTCATTAAGCACACTGAACGGGCGTTATATCGAAACTTTATTAAGTGTTGACCTATGTACAAATTTTTGGCAAAGTGTTGCTTTTAAAATGTAAAAAACTACATAACTAGAATAAATACAAACTGATAGCGAACAAGACAACAGGGAAAGCAAGATTAAAACGGGAGTGATAGGAGGTAAAGGAGCTACGTCACGGATGATACAACTTGAAAAAAAGAAAAAAAAACGGCCACAATTTTCATGTTTATCGTCCGTAATCCCTCTCAATCTATCTCAAAGGTAACCATCCTTATTTAAAGTTCTTTAGTGATATTAAGTTATTATACATCTTGGAGTTTCCGAATAAAAAGAAAAATTTAAACCTGTGGCATAGCCCCTTTCAAACTATAATTGTTGATTACGAACAGGCTACTCCCAATTTATGTGCGTTACTTCCTTAAGCCCAATATAAAACTAGTGGCACCGACTGTCTATCTTCCCAGCAGGCCTACGGGAATATTTGACCTACCCATCAGCTATCTAGCGAAAGAAAGGTAACGAAAATACCTGTATAACTGAAGTTCTTTATATTGGAGCAACCTATCAGTCGTCATGATTTACCTAATCAACTTGAACGTTATAGTTGGGTATTAATACCTTTATTCTTGTATGTTAACCCAAACAAAAGCGTTCTAATGAACTTCCCCATGGCAAAAGCTTCCTTGACTTTTTCTTTGTCCTCCTTTACGTCATGTAAATTTATATCGAGAATAGATACAAAAATATTTACAAGAAGAACCGCAAGTGTCAGCATAAAACTGGCAGTAAAAAGTGAGCCTAAAACTCTATTGACATCGTTGATCTCTACGGCGTGAATTGTGTTACCTAGGGACAGTTCGAACTCAGATGCAAACGCGCGAGGAAAGGATGAAAAGGAAAAGACGTGGCTACCAAAAGCCAGTAAAGCAAAATGGGCATGTGCCACAAAAAGTATAACAAAGAGGGCGCAAAATGAAAATATGTCGTGCCTCGCCGTAACAATTGTCCACGCTAAGATTTGTACATGTGGATTGAGACGAATAAAATGAAGAATTTTTAAAGTGGCAAGAAATAAAGCGAGGGAAAGAGCAGCATTTTCAACCTCAGTCCAGAAAATTGCAAACTGGAAACTCACTGTCACAAAAGGGTTCTTTCGAAGTGCTTGTATGCTGTCATGCATAAACTTCACCTTAATGATATAGAACACAATGGCAAGTGAGGCACTCGTAATTTGTACAATGTCTATCCAGTTCCATATACGTCTGAAAAATGCGTACCTTTTACGGCATAGTCTGAATAACAGGATAGTGACATAAACTAATACGATCAACATAAACAGCAATTGGCATGTTAGGTAAAAACTGTAAGATAGATTTTGGAAATTAAACATTTTTATCGTGTCAATCTTCTCGTAAGTAAGTCCAAATCCAAATGGTAAAACCTCATAATGGTACGTTACAATGCTCATTAAATTAGTGTTTAAGTTTAAAACTTGGAATTCCAGTAAAACAGCCCTTGTTCTTCTGTCAATCCAGTCCTTGTCTTTGACGCCTTCCATCATTCGGATAGCAGTTGGTTTATCATAACCAAGATCAAGAACATACCCGCCACCGTCATATATGTGATGTTGTGCCCACGAAGGCAAGTTATTGAGCTCTTCTGGCGACGAATAACGCCATGGTCTGGGACAGAGTTGTGACAGGTTGGCCCAACCCTGCTGCGCGTCTGACAAATGAATCCAGTGCGGGAGATAGAGAGGAGTCGTATCCTCCTCTGACATCGAGTAGAAGTTATAGCACTTGTTAATGATCGTCTCAAACTCTTTCACTACACGGCAACAATCTAATTGAGACAAAAAATCATTATAAATAACGATGTTGCAGTAATAATAAAATTTATAATGGGACTGGATTCCTGTAGCTCATAACCATAAGTCCCTCCTGAACTTGTCTCCTCGAATTGCAAGATAGAACTGGTTCAATTGTGAACATTCTCTCAACACTCCCCCTCCCTCACAAAATACTGAATAATAATATTGAGTAGGATAATGATAATGATAATAGCAATAATAGACATAGGGATTTACCTTCCTGTATCCTCAGTTGTCGAAGACGTGGCATTCCAATGAGCATTGAAAATTTATTGCCTATATACTCTGGTGTCGGTTCCAGTTGACCATTGTACCATTCACCGGCATACGAATCGTGGATAAATTTGCCCAACATGTAAATCCACATTTTTTCCCCGGTGTTTACCTTAAGGAAACATATGAAATGCTCCATAAATTTGTTTATATTTACGAAATGAATATGTAATGCAATTAATCAAACAAGAAGGAAGACGGACGTTGTCTCAGTAGAGAAGTATAATGCAAACGAAAGTCGCCGAGTTTCGCTCTATGTTCTCCATATATTTTGTCGAAATTCCCATCAGAAGACGTCCGACGCTTTTGAAACAAAAATTCATTGAAATTTCGCGGAAGGGAACGAAATTTCGCATTGGAGAAAATTCGTGAAGGTGTCCTACGGTTACAAGTGAAAACAACATGACCAATGTACTAATGTATATCATCGGTTTATAGTTGGCAAGATGAATTTCAACAACAAGACGAATAATCATTTGAGTTGAGACTGTCCTATATAAATTGTCTTCTTTTCTAATCCTTACGCTACAGCGACTGAGCCACAAATAGAAAGTTTTTCGATTGCTTTATCTATTAAATTAAATTATGTCTCGCACGCTCACAATCGCTTCACTTTCCCTCGTTTATATTTAAGCAATCATGCTGGTAAGTAATCGCCATTAAGTATTTTCACCGACTCTATATCAGCAATTAACTCGCTCAGCATATCATCAATCAAAAAGATTCTCGTGATTTCCTTGTATCTCTCTTCTTTATTCCCCGCCGTTCCCTGCGGAACATAGGGTCCTGAATAAAAGCTTCCATCTTTTTCGGTCTTCAGCTGCCCTCCTCGCCTCCTCCCAGATCATGCCGATGATCTTCAATTTTCAATTCAGCTTGTAGAGTACTTTTCCAGGTCAAACACGGTCTTCCTCGCCTCCGTTTCCCCTGTGGGTTCCAGTCCAAGGCTTGGCGAGTGATGCTTGATGCTCTCGGCGTATGGTATGTCTCCACTTTCTATTCTGGGTGGTGCATGTAGTGGTCTCCTGGCCAGTTCTTTTCCAGAGCTCTAGGTTAGAAAAGCGCTCTGGCCATCTAATGCGTAGAATCTGACGGAGAAAGGTATTGATTAAGACCTGCAGTTCGTGGTCTAATAATCAAGCTTTTATCAACTAAGTCAAGACTCTTGCATGCATTCTGTGAAAAAGATTCTCACGCAGCTCTGGTATTTACAAACAAGATTCTCCGCGGATTAGTTTATGGTAACAACCTACCTATCTTCCTCATGCCATGTGGCATATAAGGCCTCAACACAATCTCTCCAACCATCTCTGTCAGCCACTGCCATTTGTACCTCACTCCAGTCCTTCCATCCCGCTTTTTCCCTCTCTCTCTCTGCCGTCCTTCTCTATGTTGTCCTTGGTCTTCCCCGTTTTCGCCGCCCCTCTGGGGCCCAGGTTAACGCAGTCCTACAGTCATTTTGTAGTTCTTTTCTCATGATGTGGCAGATGAATTTCCATCTTCTCCTTCGCACGTCCTCACTGAGGTTTTCTATCTCAGCCATCTTCGGGACTTCTTTGTTTGTAATTCTTTCCTGCCATCGTATCTTAAATATCCGCCTAAGACATCTGCTTTGGAAGACATCGATTTTCTTTTCATCACATTTGTTCATCTTCCACGTCTCACAGCCATACATCAAGACTGGCTTTACTAGTGTTTTATAAAGCCTGACGTTGGTTCGTCGACTGATGCTGTGGCTGCTCCAGATCTTTTTCAATCTCATGAATACCCCTCTCGCTTTGACTACTCTGTTATGGATGTCTTCAGTACCTCCACCCTCTTTGGAAACTGTAGCTCCTAAGTACACAAATCTATCAACATCCTCTATTCCTTGCCCATTTACCTCCACCATATCGTTGTTCCGTGAATTTATTCGGAGCAGCTTACATTTTTCTACGTACATTGACTTTCAGTCCTACCCTTCCTGCTTCATGGGCCAGCTTATCGGTCTTAGTCTGGATGTGCTGTCTGGTCGATGACAAAAGGGCTATATCATCTGCAAAGTCGAGATCCTCGAGCTTTGTATTGAACTTCCCTCTTATTCCAGTATTCCCTTCTTGCAATGTATTTCTCGTTACCCAGTCAACAACTAGCAGGAATAGTAAAGCTGACATGTTACAACCCTGTTTCACTCAACCCTGTTTGACCTTAAAGCACTCTGTTGTACTCTGGCCATCCACTACTGCGCATGCAAAGTCATCATAGATTGCTTTTACCATGCTGATTATCTTGGATGGTATGCCGTAGCTTCGCATAATTAACCATAGACTATCTCTATGGACTGAATCGAACGCTTTCTCGAAATCTATGAAGTTAATGTACAATGATGACTGCCACTCTATTGACTGCTCGATGATATTTCTCAATATGAAAATTTGCTCAGTAGTTCCCCTACCTGGTCGAAAACCTGCTTGTTCCTTTCTAAGCTTCGACCCTACTCCGGTTCGTATCCTGTCAATCACAATTCTCCCCATGACCTTGCTGACAACTGACAGCAGCGTTATTCCACGCCAGTTTTTACATTCTTTCAGATTTCCTTTTTTTTGGCAGTTTGACAATCAATCCTTTCCTCCATTTTTCTTGGTGTCTTATCGTCTCTCCACACTATGTCTATACCTCCTTGACTTTAGTAGTAGCATAGTCAATGTCAGCTTTAAGTACCTCCGCCTGTATGTTGTCTATTCCCTGTGCTTTTCCATTCTTCAGATGCCCTATTGCCTTCCTTACTTCAGCTCTGCTGGGTTCAGATGTATCAATTTCGTCTATTTCATCCGGAAGTTCTATCTCCATTGCACTTACTGGATTACTAGGGTTCTCTCTATTTAGTACTTCAGAGAAGTGCTCCAACCATCGTCTTAGCTTCCTTTCTCTATCATTAAGGATCTTGCCTGTTTTGTCCATTACTGCAGCACTCTGCCTTGGTCTTTCGTTGCGTAATACTTTGGTCAGGGTATACAGTGTGTTCAAGTGTTGTTGTTGTTCAGCCGCATTTTCAGCTTCTTTTGCAATCTCTTCAGTCCATTTTCTCTTATCCACCCTAACCTGTCTTTTAACTTCCCTATCCTTTTTTCGGTACTCATCTTGCCATCTCTGTTTTAGTCTCTCTGATCTTGCACCGATTAGCTTCTGTTTTATGGCTTTTCTTTGGTCTACCGAAGTCCAAGCCTCCTGACTGAACCATGGCTTGTTTTTCTTTTTCTTGTACCCTAGTACCTCCTCTGCCGTTTTGACATAAGCTTTCTCCATTATCTCACTTTTCCTTACCACTTGGTCTTCTTGTTCTTCCCCTTCATCAATCATTTGTTCTTCTACTGCTAGTGCCTGGAATCTGTTCTTCAGCTGTATGGTGAACCTTCTGTGTATATCATGGTTTTGGAGTTTCTGTGTGTCGAACCTCTTTGTGGTACTCTTCCTCGCCGGTGCTCTTTTGAGCTTTAATCTGATGGTTGATCGTACAAGGTAATGGTCACTTGCCACATCTGCTGATCTCATGGCCCTCGTGTCTAACACTGATGTTCTAAATTTTCTGTTAACAAGAGTGTGATCTATTTGATTTTTTGTTCTTCCATCCGGTGACACCCAGGTTTGCTTATGAATCTCCTTGTTAGGAAAAACTGTCCCGGTGATAACCATTTCATTGAAATCGCAGAATTCTTTCAGTCGTTCACCATTATCATTAACTGTGCCCAGTCCGTGTCGTCCCATTTCTCTTCCAAGGCCGTTGACAAGGTTTCCCACCTTCGCATTCATATCGCCAGTGATGATCAACATATGCAGGGCGTGGCGATAATAATGAATCAAGAGGCAACAAAGGCTTTAATTGACTGGTCACCAATTAATGAGAGAATGATAAAGGCAAGATTCTACTCTAAGTTTGTCAAGGTTACGATGATACACCTATATGCGCCAACCAATGATGCAGATGAGCAAACAAAAGAAGACTTTTATGGAAAACTACAAGAAGTAACGGAGCAGGTACACAATCATGATATGTTAATCATCACTGGCGATATGAATGCGAAGGTGGGAAACCTTGTCAACGGCCTTGGAAGAGAAATGGGACGACACGGACTGGGCACAGTTAATGATAATGGTGAACGACTGAAAGAATTCTGCGATTTCAATGAAATGGTTATCACCGGGACAGTTTTTCCTAACAAGGAGATTCATAAGCAAACCTGGGTGTCACCGGATGGAAGAACAAAAAATCAAATAGATCACACTCTTGTTAACAGAAAATTTAGAACATCAGTGTTAGACACGAGGGCCATGAGATCAGCAGATGTGGCAAGTGACCATTACCTTGTACGATCAACCATCAGATTAAAGCTCAAAAGAGCACCGGCGAGGAAGAGTACCACAAAGAGGTTCGACACACAGAAACTCCAAAACCATGATATACACAGAAGGTTCACCATACAGCTGAAGAACAGATTCCAGGCACTAGCAGTAGAAGAACAAATGATTGATGAAGGGGAAGAACAAGAAGACCAAGTGGTAAGGAAAAGTGAGATAATGGAGAAAGCTTATGTCAAAACGGCAGAGGAGGTACTAGGGTACAAGAAAAAGAAAAACAAGCCATGGTTCAGTCAGGAGGCTTGGACTTCGGTAGACCAAAGAAAAGCCATAAAACAGAAGCTAATCGGTGCAAGATCAGAGAGACTAAAACAGAGATGGCAAGATGAGTACCGAAAAAAGGATAGGGAAGTTAAAAGACAGGTTAGGGTGGATAAGAGAAAATGGACTGAAGAGATTGCAAAAGAAGCTGAAAATGCGGCTGAACAACAACAACACTTGAACACACTGTATACCCTGACCAAAGTATTACGCAACGAAAGACCAAGGCAGAGTGCTGCAGTAATGGACAAAACAGGCAAGATCCTTAATGATAGAGAAAGGAAGCTAAGACGATGGTTGGAGCACTTCTCTGAAGTACTAAATAGAGAGAACCCTAGTAATCCAGTAAGTGCAATGGAGATAGAACTTCCGGATGAAATAGACGAAATTGATACATCTGAACCCAGCAGAGCTGAAGTAAGGAAGGCAATAGGGCATCTGAAGAATGGAAAAGCACAGGGAATAGACAACATACAGGCGGAGGTACTTAAAGCTGACATTGACTATGCTACTACTAAAGTCAAGGAGGTATAGACATAGTGTGGAGAGACGATAAGACACCAAGAAAAATGGAGGAAAGGATTGATTGTCAAACTGCCAAAAAAAAGGAAATCTGAAAGAATGTAAAAACTGGCGTGGAATAACGCTGCTGTCAGTTGTCAGCAAGGTCATGGGGAGAATTGTGATTGACAGGATACGAACCGGAGTAGGGTCGAAGCTTAGAAAGGAACAAGCAGGTTTTCGACCAGGTAGGGGAACTACTGAGCAAATTTTCATATTGAGAAATATCATCGAGCAGTCAATAGAGTGGCAGTCATCATTGTACATTAACTTCATAGATTTCGAGAAAGCGTTCGATTCAGTCCATAGAGATAGTCTATGGTTAATTATGCGAAGCTACGGCATACCATCCAAGATAATCAGCATGGTAAAAGCAATCTATGATGACTTTGCATGCGCAGTAGTGGATGGCCAGAGTACAACAGAGTGCTTTAAGGTCAAACAGGGTTGAGTGAAACAGGGTTGTAACATGTCAGCTTTACTATTCCTGCTAGTTGTTGACTGGGTAACGAGAAATACATTGCAAGAAGGGAATACTGGAATAAGAGGGAAGTTCAATACAAAGCTCGAGGATCTCGACTTTGCAGATGATATAGCCCTTTTGTCATCGACCAGACAGCACATCCAGACTAAGACCGATAAGCTGGCCCATGAAGCAGGAAGGGTAGGACTGAAAGTCAATGTACGTAGAAAAATGTAAGCTGCTCCGAATAAATTCACGGAACAACGATATGGTGGAGGTAAATGGGCAAGGAATAGAGGATGTTGATAGATTTGTGTACTTAGGAGCTACAGTTTCCAAAGAGGGTGGAGGTACTGAAGACATCCATAACAGAGTAGTCAAAGCGAGAGGGGTATTCATGAGATTGAAAAAGATCTGGAGCAGCCACAGCATCAGTCGACGAACCAACGTCAGGCTTTATAAAACACTAGTAAAGCCAGTCTTGATGTATGGCTGTGAGACGTGGAAGATGAACAAATGTGATGAAAAGAAAATCGATGTCTTCCAAAGCAGATGTCTTAGGCGGATATTTAAGATACGATGGCAGGAAAGAATTACAAACAAAGAAGTCCCGAAGATGGCTGAGATAGAAAACCTCAGTGAGGACGTGCGAAGGAGAAGATGGAAATTCATCTGCCACATCATGAGAAAAGAACTACAAAATGACTGTAGGACTGCGTTAACCTGGGCCCCAGAGGGGCGGCGAAAACGGGGAAGACCAAGGACAACATAGAGAAGGACGGCAGAGAGAGAGAGGGAAAAAGCGGGATGGAAGGACTGGAGTGAGGTACAAATGGCAGTGGCTGACAGAGATGGTTGGAGAGATTGTGTTGAGGCCTTATATGCCACATGGCATGAGGAAGATAGGTAGGTTGTTACCATAAACTAATCCGCGGAGAATCTTGTTTGTAAATACCAGAGCTGCGTGAGAATCTTTTTCACAGAATGCATGCAAGAGTCTTGACTTAGTTGATAAAAGCTTGATTATTAGACCACGAACTGCAGGTCTTAATCAATACCTTTCTCCGTCAGATTCTACGCATTAGATGGCCAGAGCGCTTTTCTAACCTAGAGCTCTGGAAAAGAACTGGCCAGGAGACCACTACATGCACCACCCAGAATAGAAAGTGGAGACATACCATACGCCGAGAGCATCAAGCATCACTCGCCAAGCCTTGGACTGGAACCCACAGGGGAAACGGAGGCGAGGAAGACCGTGTTTGACCTGGAAAAGTACTCTACAAGCTGAATTGAAAATTGAAGATCATCGGCATGATCTGGGAGGAGGCGAGGAGGGCAGCTGAAGACCGAAAAAGATGGAAGCTTTTATTCAGGACCCTATGTTCCGCAGGGAACGGCGGGGAATAAAGAAGAGAGATACAAGGAAATCACGAGAATCTTTTTGATTGATGATATGCTGAGCGAGTTAATTGCTGATATAGAGTCGGTGAAAATACTTAATGGCGATTACTTACCAGCATGATTGCTTAAATATAAACGAGGGAAAGTGAAGCGATTGTGAGCGTGCGAGACATAATTTAATTTAATAGATAAAGCAATCGAAAAACTTTCTATTTGTGGCTCAGTCGCTGTAGCGTAAGGATTAGAAAAGAAGACAATTTATATAGGACAGTCTCAACTCAAATGATTATTCGTCTTGTTGTTGAAATTCATCTTGCCAACTATAAACCGATGATATACATTAGTACATTGGTCATGTTGTTTTCACTTGTAACCGTAGGACACCTTCACGAATTTTCTCCAATGCGAAATTTCGTTCCCTTCCGCGAAATTTCAATGAATTTTTGTTTCAAAAGCGTCGGACGTCTTCTGATGGGAATTTCGACAAAATATATGGAGAACATAGAGCGAAACTCGGCGACTTTCGTTTGCATTATACTTCTCTACTGAGACAACGTCCGTCTTCCTTCTTGTTTGATTAATTGCATTACATATTCATTTCGTAAATATAAACAAATTTATGGAGCATTTCATATGTTTCCTTAAGGTAAACACCGGGGAAAAAATGTGGATTTACATGTTGGGCAAATTTATCCACGATTCGTATGCCGGTGAATGGTACAATGGTCAACTGGAACCGACACCAGAGTATATAGGCAATAAATTTTCAATGCTCATTGGAATGCCACGTCTTCGACAACTGAGGATACAGGAAGGTAAATCCCTATGTCTATTATTGCTATTATCATTATCATTATCCTACTCAATATTATTATTCAGTATTTTGTGAGGGAGGGGGAGTGTTGAGAGAATGTTCACAATTGAACCAGTTCTATCTTGCAATTCGAGGAGACAAGTTCAGGAGGGACTTATGGTTATGAGCTACAGGAATCCAGTCCCATTATAAATTTTATTATTACTGCAACATCGTTATTTATAATGATTTTTTGTCTCAATTAGATTGTTGCCGTGTAGTGAAAGAGTTTGAGACGATCATTAACAAGTGCTATAACTTCTACTCGATGTCAGAGGAGGATACGACTCCTCTCTATCTCCCGCACTGGATTCATTTGTCAGACGCGCAGCAGGGTTGGGCCAACCTGTCACAACTCTGTCCCAGACCATGGCGTTATTCGTCGCCAGAAGAGCTCAATAACTTGCCTTCGTGGGCACAACATCACATATATGACGGTGGCGGGTATGTTCTTGATCTTGGTTATGATAAACCAACTGCTATCCGAATGATGGAAGGCGTCAAAGACAAGGACTGGATTGACAGAAGAACAAGGGCTGTTTTACTGGAATTCCAAGTTTTAAACTTAAACACTAATTTAATGAGCATTGTAACGTACCATTATGAGGTTTTACCATTTGGATTTGGACTTACTTACGAGAAGATTGACACGATAAAAATGTTTAATTTCCAAAATCTATCTTACAGTTTTTACCTAACATGCCAATTGCTGTTTATGTTGATCGTATTAGTTTATGTCACTATCCTGTTATTCAGACTATGCCGTAAAAGGTACGCATTTTTCAGACGTATATGGAACTGGATAGACATTGTACAAATTACGAGTGCCTCACTTGCCATTGTGTTCTATATCATTAAGGTGAAGTTTATGCATGACAGCATACAAGCACTTCGAAAGAACCCTTTTGTGACAGTGAGTTTCCAGTTTGCAATTTTCTGGACTGAGGTTGAAAATGCTGCTCTTTCCCTCGCTTTATTTCTTGCCACTTTAAAAATTCTTCATTTTATTCGTCTCAATCCACATGTACAAATCTTAGCGTGGACAATTGTTACGGCGAGGCACGACATATTTTCATTTTGCGCCCTCTTTGTTATACTTTTTGTGGCACATGCCCATTTTGCTTTACTGGCTTTTGGTAGCCACGTCTTTTCCTTTTCATCCTTTCCTCGCGCGTTTGCATCTGAGTTCGAACTGTCCCTAGGTAACACAATTCACGCCGTAGAGATCAACGATGTCAATAGAGTTTTAGGCTCACTTTTTACTGCCAGTTTTATGCTGACACTTGCGGTTCTTCTTGTAAATATTTTTGTATCTATTCTCGATATAAATTTACATGACGTAAAGGAGGACAAAGAAAAAGTCAAGGAAGCTTTTGCCATGGGGAAGTTCATTAGAACGCTTTTGTTTGGGTTAACATACAAGAATAAAGGTATTAATACCCAACTATAACGTTCAAGTTGATTAGGTAAATCATGACGACTGATAGGTTGCTCCAATATAAAGAACTTCAGTTATACAGGTATTTTCGTTACCTTTCTTTCGCTAGATAGCTGATGGGTAGGTCAAATATTCCCGTAGGCCTGCTGGGAAGATAGACAGTCGGTGCCACTAGTTTTATATTGGGCTTAAGGAAGTAACGCACATAAATTGGGAGTAGCCTGTTCGTAATCAACAATTATAGTTTGAAAGGGGCTATGCCACAGGTTTAAATTTTTCTTTTTATTCGGAAACTCCAAGATGTATAATAACTTAATATCACTAAAGAACTTTAAATAAGGATGGTTACCTTTGAGATAGATTGAGAGGGATTACGGACGATAAACATGAAAATTGTGGCCGTTTTTTTTTCTTTTTTTCAAGTTGTATCATCCGTGACGTAGCTCCTTTACCTCCTATCACTCCCGTTTTAATCTTGCTTTCCCTGTTGTCTTGTTCGCTATCAGTTTGTATTTATTCTAGTTATGTAGTTTTTTACATTTTAAAAGCAACACTTTGCCAAAAATTTGTACATAGGTCAACACTTAATAAAGTTTCGATATAACGCCCGTTCAGTGTGCTTAATGAGAGAACAGATTCATGGTAAGTATGGTAACTATTTGTTGGACAGTTCACATTATGACGAATTTG